>WAAB01001481.1:0-10761 GCA_013389865.1 Piaya cayana | reverse complement strand
AAACAAACAAAAACGTTTCTGTGTCTTTGCAATCAAAAAGTTACCACCGCTATGGAGCTTTACAACACTTTGTGATTCTTCACCTGTGGATTCATTATTCAGAGTTACACTTCAGAAAATAGAGATTACAAGTTTTGAGTGAGGTTCCAAGGCTGAGCCATGTCGCTAGGAACCAAAACTACTACGATTCAAACAGAAGCGCAACTAGAAAAGTCCAAGCACCACTGACACGGTAACATTACACACATACAATGTCTCCCTCACTACAAATCCCTTAAAAACAGAGCACACAAAGGAATAATTTAGCACTGGAATTCTTTTATTTTCAGAGTACATGGAAATAGCAGCGTAACTAGTTGTTTAGCATTTTGGGTACTAAGTATGACAAAGACTGGATCAATTTGGTCAAAAATATGGTTCAAAGAACGAGGATCTTCAAAAACTACGTAAATAAGGCATGACTTCAGATTGCAAGCCTGTGATGCAAACTAAACAGTTCTGCAGTCTGGAAAGAGATAACAGCTGAGTAACTAGAGATGAATTTGAAATTGCAGCCATTTCAACCTCAATCACAAGCACAGAGCTCCTCCATTCCTCCAAAGAAGTCACAGAACTTGTATCCCAAGATAAATTTAATTGGAAAAAAAATCACGTATCTCAGGAAAAAAAAAGCCACAACATACACCCCAATTCTAGTAAAAACAATACAGAGAAGAAAAAGCTACTAACAGCTGGTTTTTAACAAATGTAAACAGTCTGTAGGGCCTTGCACTAGAGACTCGTTCAAGGATCAATCAGCACAGAACCTAGCAGACAAAACCTGAACTCAAATCAAAGTGCGAGCAACTCGAACCAACCTTGAATACTTGGGATCCAGGCTCATTGTAGGTTTTGGCATTCTTTGCCAGAAGATCTATATCCTTGGCCATCGCGTGAATGCTTTTGTATGTTCCATTCTAGACAACAAAAACCAGAACTGGGTTAAGTGGATACTTTGGATAGTATGAGAGCTACGTCAGTAGTGAAAAGCAAAGGGAATTCATATAGAACAAAGGGAACGTTTATAGAAAACCAAGAATATATCTATAACAAGAATGACCATGCATCTGGAAAAAGCCACCAAAAAAGAAAGTAATAAACATAAGGGCTAACTCCTTACAGAGCTTACAAATGCTAAGTAAAAGACTGAAAAAATACATTAGATCATCTTTTTTTTAAGGGTTCTGACAAAACGTTATTTTACCTTCATCCGCTACTTCAATTACTCTATGTGCTGTCCCTCACTATTATACAAAATGCTAGAATAACAGAACAATATTTCAAATTACTGGAGAAGGAAGATGAAAAAGGCATCAGTACAAAACATCTATTTATAGCATTGGAACAAAAGTAGGTGATGATAAAGCACAATCGAGCTTCAATACCTTGATGTTTTACATTAGCTGTACTTGCCAAGGAACTACTTTAAACCATTAAACATCAAGGAACACAAGACATCCAGGCTCAGTGCCAGAAGAGCACAGTTTACAATGTTGGATCTTCAATACAGCTATGCCTGCAGCGCTAACCCAGGACAGAAGATTAAATCAGCAAAGTGTGCAGATTTTTAAGCAGCAGAGGAAAGACGCGTCGCCTTTCCTACCGCCATAAACTTTGGTTTCTAACAATTTCAGAACTCTCACTGTTAAACGAGTCTATACCGTGACACATTAATATGTTCATACTTTACCTGTATCCTTTGGGCAATAGTTTTAAGATCGATGGGCTCCTTTATTATTGCGTAATAATCTGGATATTGCTGGAAAACAAAGATTATTTATATATTACTATCAACAGTCACAAAGTTCACGTTATAACAGTTCATAGAATGAGCTATGAGATGAACTGCAGGTAAGAAGAGTGAAAGCTTCATAAACACAGCGCTAAGCTTCAAATTGGGTGGGCTGGACCCTAAGACAGACCCAAGGGTTCATCAATAAATTGCAATAAAGGAACAGCTCCATCTGAAAGCCAAATACATGGTGATGGTCTCCAGAATACTTATTTTGCTGGTTAAACTTGATACACCTGGAAACAGAACAGTAAAATCAGACATATTTAAAACACTTCGTCCTAATGGTTGGACTCGATGATCCGGTGGGTCTCTTCCAACCTGGTTGTTCTATGATTCTAAAAATCCCAATTACTTAAACACACAGAACAGGGCAGACCCCAGTCAGCAAGGAAGGGCTAGGAAAGAGAGGGTAGGAGCAAAGAAGAGAGGGAAGCTCTAAGAACAGCTGGACTTAGCCACTGTAACAAAGCACTGTGCCTCAAGCGTGCCCCTCGATGCATACAAGCTATCTATCAGGTTTCCAACCCCAAACACAACTGACATTACTAAAACACTCACCACTTTAGAAGGAAGTTTCTGAAACAGTTCACTTATGAGGCGTCCCGATGGGTTTGTGGCAACAGCTACAGCTTCAAGAAGCTGTTCAAGAATTTCCTTCAGGTAAGCTGGAGATGACTGATAAAAGAAAAGAAACACAAGAAGTTTCAAGAGCAGCTGTAGTGCAGGGCTTCAAGCTGCACTGATGTATAAGGATTTACTTCTCAAAGACAGAAAAAAAATCAGCTACAAAACACGGATGCAACTTTTGGAAACAACATTGTTTGTGCATGTGGGTAAAGCACAGGAGAAAACATTAATTTAATGCATTACACAATGTTAGAATTGACTTGATTGCCAACATTAATGAAAACATGCATCTCAACAGCACAAAAACCAGGCAGGCCTGATTTATCATCATATCTGGCTTAAAAAACACTCTAGAAACAGCTGCACTGAGTAGGGAACACGTTGGAAAATGACTTCATTAGACATGAAGTTTGTTTGCATCAAACATGTGGGCGTGATATCAAGCACATGTCGTGTTAGTTTCAACTAAATCCAAACCGCGTTTTATCCTTATCAGAAAACCTCACAGCTAATTTTGATAGGCAAAAGTGACACACACACCTGACGCTGTGAAATTATTAACTGAAATGAAAAGATTTAGTGCTTTTTCACCTCTGGAGGCCAGTCTCCCCCTCAGAGCCAGCTGACACACAGCCCCAGCCCTTATGCCCACACTTACTAATTCAGAATTTGCTCCTTGATTGTCGTGTCCTTCTTCATCTTCGTCTTCCTCTTCAGCATCACCTTTTTGAACAAATTCATTTTTTGTACGCAAATACAACTCCCATAACTTGCAGGCAGCTTTATATTCAGGAGAATCAGGCTGTGAAAACAAATCGGACATTCTACTCAAAATTCAGATTGTTCGTATCTGAAGGAAATTGATAAGTTAATAGTCGAAAGGTATTAAAACTCATTAAAAAATGAATAGAAAACCTGGGAAATCCCCATTTCAGTCGTTCTTCAACAGAGATGTTAAGAAGCACAAGAAGGACCAGAAATTAACTTCTATCCCTCTGAAGGATCTAAGTCTTTAGCAATAAAATTCCTTGAGCTGAGGCTTGGACAAGCCTATTATATCCATCTGGAGAAACCATTATGTTTTGTTGCAGCCTAACACTATCGATATTTCGAAAAGACGAAACATCTATGCCAGAAATATTATTTCAGCTGGTTCTGCTGCCACTGTGCGGAACTTGAAAATTAATTTCTACTGAAGAACAATGCCAAGAAATGTGCCAATATCTTTGCAAACCCTGAAATGATTTACACTCTTCCATAACTGTAACTGTGGGATTCCAAAGAGCTGGATGATGCGCTACCACCTGGGTACACGCCTGGGTATATTTTCAGGCAGAGCTAGAAGTATTAGTCAGTAAATTAAGCTTTGTACATACGGAACTGGTAGTGGCAGACAAGCCATGTGCCAATTAATGTTACTATTTAAGAACATCACCCAGAAGAAAAGACTGCTTTTCCGTTCTTTCATATTCTTCTTCCCCTTTCCTTCATCCCTTAACCTCTATTTCAGGTATTCCTGCAGATATGCCACCTTATTATTGCTGATTACGCTCTTATTTCACTCTCTCAACCTCTGACAGCTTGTGATGCAAATGAGAAAGCAACATGAGAATTACAGCTAGGCTTACCTTATTAGGCCTAAATATTCTCGAGATGTTAAATAAGGTGTTAATTATGAGGAACAGATTTAAAGGGTATTCTGCTCCACTAATCTGCTTCCTTCTATGTTAATGCAGGATGATCAGAAGTGTAAGACTTAATTGCAATACTAAAAACCCAAAGGTTTCCACTCTAATCTGGCACTGCCAACAAAACACCTGCTGCAATAGCGACCTTGACAGTGAATCAGCCCTCGCTGCTTTCTATGCGTCACTGGAACCGTGTGGGTAAGGTAAAAAAAAAACAGGTTATGTTTGTGTGCCGTACCTTCAGCTCACAACTCTCGCTTTCTCTGGAAATGCCTCCATCCTGGAAGGATAACCATCTATTCCTATTCTATGTGCAAGATTTTTACAATACAGCCATAATTTTGAAGCCACTACTCTAAAGGCAAAGGCAACAAAGACTCCGTAAAACTCTAACCATTCTTTCCTGCCACCAGGCCCTTCTCTCTCACGCAGAAACCATGAAAAGGCCGATATTAACAGGCCTTGCAGAGCTTCAGGAGTAAACAATGAACTTGGCAATATAAGTACTTTTTCTACTGTAACCGGAACGTGCAAATGCATTAATCCATGTATCTGATTGTTCTTCAAAAAGCTAAACACACAAATGGCAGCAAAATAAACACCGCTTTTCTGAATGTGACCTGGTTACACGGGTTGGGTTATTCACAAAGCAGTCCCGTGGATCATCTCTAAAGTCCAAGATATATGAGAGGTATTATTAGCAGTTTTAGGTTCGCTGTATCATCTCAGTCACCACATACAATTTCACTTCGTTTATTCACTTTACTCCATTCGTTTATTTAACATAGCTTTCTACTAAATGAGATTAATCCAACTTTTTCCCCATTTTCTTATGGCAATTGGAATAAAAACCATTAACACCTAAAACAAAACAAGAACCCAGTTTGGAAGAATGAAAGTCTTAAAGACACAGTCAACCTGTAACGCGTGCTCTTCTCCTACTGATAATAAATGCTAAACTGAAAAGTTCTCTGGCCAAACCAAAGAATAATTTGAATATATCTCTACCACTTTTACAATGAGTTTGAGCCTTTATATGCGTTTTCCTCACCTTATAGTAAGCCTTCGCGTTGTTAAAGAGAAGCTGAAAATCAGCAGTCAGTACATTCACATCATCATATTCCTCCATCTTCAGCTTTTGCTGGATTTTCATTAAATCAATCGGCTGAGAAACCACTTCATAATAATCTGGCTGATTTCTGTTGCAGAGACAAAAAAAAGGACATTATGTTCCAAGCAGTAAAACAAAACCCACAGCACTAAAGTTTGTACGTTTCTATGATGAAATAAAACAAAGGAAGACCTAACACATTTTTGTTAGCGCTAAAAGATCTGGGCAGAGGACTATTAGTAGGTTTACTTTATTGAAATTCAGGATGATGCAGAAGATGCAAGATAAATTCAGTCTCTACTTCATCTACTGCATATTCCAGGATCACTTCTATTAACCTTCCCAAGATATGCCCTTACTACTACATTCCACTTACATGGAACTTACATATAGTCAAAGGCAGAGGTGTTCTAAGCAGGTGTCACAAGAAACATTTTAATTAATTCAGTGTATTCTTCTTTGAGTGAAAAGGGCACCAGTGTTCGCCTGTCACAGAAAGGGTCATTGGGCAGTGGCAGAGGCTGCCCAGGGAGGTGGTTGAGTCACCTTCCCTGAAGGTGTTTAAGGGGCGGGTGGACGAGGTGTGGAGGGACATGGTTTAGTGTTCGATAGGAACGGTTGGACTCGATTATGCGGTGGGTCTCTTCCAACCTGGTTGTTCTATGATTCTATAATTACATCAAATATTCAGATCAAACACTACAGAGAATTCAGCTTAATTTTTTCACAGCTATTAATGCTGAGGTATCCTGCAATATGCACTTATTCTCTGCTTAAATCTCAGGTTCAAGGTTTAACCCGTCTTACCTTCGCTTAGGTGCCCTAATGAAGAGCTCACAAAGGAGCCTGCCCTGTTCATCTTTGTAGTCTCTGATGGTGTTGTAGAGCTCATGGCATACAGCGATCTAAACCACAAGAACAATGAAGAAATGAAAAAGGAGGCCGTTTTAAGGTAACAAATCCCAGCCTGCTTACAATAGGAAAGCCAAGCTGCCAGTTCGCAGCGTGTTCCACAGCAGAAGCAGGAGGCAACCGGTGCGCATCACACATTTGTGTGACACCTGCCAGGCGTGCCACATACTGCAGAGTTTGATCTATTTTTCTTTAACACAAGGAGCTTTCTTTCAGGGCTAATTCTGAGTAAACCCCAAATGTGAATTAATTCAGTACCATTCTCTGAGTTACAGCCATCTAAAACAACGGCAGGGGTTCTTCTGCCCTGCAATTAATTAAAATCAGACTGCTAGCTGAAGGCTCCAACAGAGACACTGCACACTTCAGCAATCACTGCCTGTGCCATTCCCTACTTATCTCTGCATTTGCTATTCAGACACAGCTCTCCACTGCTGCACGTTATGATTTCAGCTCCTTCTCCAACATCCTTCCAGCTGCTAAAATCATCAGCGAAGATAAGAAAAGCAGCAAAAGGGAAAAGAAAAAGATGAAACTGAGGAGATGAGAGCAAGCTAAAGCTGAAGAAAATCCTAAAAAACAGCTTAGCCACTGCAGCAGCAGATCCAGCGCCAGCGTGTGTACTACTTAGGATCAACCCTTTTCACAATCCAGCACTTCCCAGACTGGCATAGTATCCCCGAGAGAATAAAGTTGTGCATAAGAAGATACTAACAGGATCTACTGTTGGGAGATTGGAAAGTCTCCTCCTCTTCCTGCTTGGGCCTGGGATATTCGTGGAGTGGTGGCCGTCCTCAAAGTCTCCTCCGCTGACGCTGCTGGAAGGCGAGGTAGCTCTTCGCCTCTTGGAACCCATGGAATCCAACTTCTTCTATAATGAAGAGAGATGTTCTTAAACTCATGGCACTGCATCCACACCCTGGTGAGAGCTCATGCTGAAGCCAGCAGTGCTTCAGGACAAGTCACACGTTGGTGAGCCACACATCTAAACACTGGCTACTTGAAAACTGGCAGGAGTAAAGGGAAATCAAAATGGTCCTACAGTTCTACAGTCACTGATGGCCAAGGCTCACAGTGACGACAACGAATTTAGCAGTTCTCACTAGGATATGTTCTTAAGCTATCTACATTTGATACCTCATCCAACACAGGATAACTAAGCAAGAACCACTGGAAAGAGCTGTACAAAGAGCTGAACTAAAGGGAAGAGCTGTACAGAGATGAGTGCTCAGTTCTGGTATAAAGGTGCGTCACTCCACATCCAATTAAAAAAACAAACAAATCTAAACCACAAAGAAAACAAACACTCAAATGGCTACTGAATGGTCTTAGATTCAAGCAAAATAAAAGAGGTCTGGGCCATCATGTGATCTATGATTCCCACACTAGGCGTTAGATCAAGAGCAATCATTAAGAAGTGAGAGAAAGCCACAGTTTTCTACTTATCAGCATGAACAGTGACAGAAGAATTCTCCATCAAACAACTGTGGTGATTTACAAAAAAGGTGGTGGCTCTTCCCCAGTTTCCAGAGACAGCATCATAAAACTATCTTTATTGGCCGCTGTCTCAAAGGGTGAAGACAGAATAGATTCAACTATCACAGCCTACAACCACCTCCCTACCAAACCGAGAAGTTTCTTCTAGGAAGCATCCAGCTGATTTCCAAGGTACAGGAGCACAACATCACTGCATTAGAGCGCTGACATTGGAGACAGAATTAATTTCAAGCACACAAATGAGATGAACAAGGTAGGAATAATTAAGAGCTAAGATAAAGAAAATCAAGAGCCTGAAGGCAGAGGAATGGAAGGGACGGTGCACAAACAATCAAGAATTTACCAGATTTACCAGAGTACAACCAGCACCTCGGAACGCCAGCCTCCTCATGGTGTCTGACAGCCAAGAACAGGTACTGGGAGAAGGTGCAAGAGGAGCAAACCAGCAATGGTGTTAGTACAGCCCGAACTGGAAAACAAGAGAAAGGAAAGGGAGAGGGACGAAAATTGAGCGTAGATAGAATTACAGAATAAAATCAAAGAATAAACTGAATCATTCCAGTGACAGAGGAAAAAAAAAGCAAGAAATAGGAGGTAACTTTTTTTAGCCCAGCAGAAACTCTACAAAGTCATTTTCAATACAGAATGCTAGACGTTTGTCATTTTTAAAGCGAAAACACGTTTCTGTAATGCTCCTGAATACATATTAACAGATTTCACAGCCACTTCCAAGCGGGTGATTCACCAGGCAGGGTGGGGAGTAAGCAGAAACAATATCTGACCCGAGTAAAAACCAGAAAGCAGTGAAACTTAGCAGTGTTACTCTGCATTCTGTAATATCAATAAGAAAACAGCGTTCAAGGCCAAGAAACATTTAAAAGACTCTCTGATAATCATGTACCTCCATCAGCCTCCAGAGGAGATTTTTATCCCCCTAAACAAGCAATATTAAGTACCCAGACATACAGGTTCACCAAAGAATTTCTAAGTAATTTCCAAGGCTGATTACTTTTTTCAAGAATTCCACGTAGAACACACAGAACCACATTATGGCAAAACGATTCCTTCTACTTAGTTCAATTTAGTCTTCAATCAAACCCCAGGCAGACTGTTTTCCTACTTGGTATCGTGGACGTTTTCCTTACACACAGACCCAGAGAAATTTTGTGCTTTATTAGCAGACAGTTCATCACCAGAACAGTCAGCCTGTGGCTCCTGGCACTGCCTCCAACTCTTATCTGAGAGCTACAGGATCGAATGGCCAACAGCAGGCACGTGCGCACGAGGAGGCTGCCGGAAAACACAAGGTCTGGGTTGTGAAAGGCAGGCAGAAGGGACAAGGGGAATTGATAATCCTGACTCTCCTGGGGATCCAAAAGTACCCTCAGTCCAATCCCATCCTGAAATAAAGATTTGGGGAGCCCCCCAGACTACACATCGGCTTCTCTGTGGGCATTATCCGAGGGGTGTGCGCTGCAGCTCTCACCCATACACAGACACTCATAGAATCACAGAACAACCAGGCTGGAAGAGACCCACCGGATCATTGAGTCCAACCGTTCCTATCAAACTCGTGCGCACTCGTACAACCAAGAGCTGGACATTCTATATGGAACCTCCAAAATTATTCTCCTCTAACAACTGAGAAAGCTGCAAAACACCTACCAGTCTGAACAACATCATGAACACTCAGTGAGAGAACTGCTACCATTTAACTCCTAAACGTCAGGCTCCAAATTGCAAACTTCTTTCTAGATCTCCACGCTCACCGATACAGATAATCTTACTGCACACAGGATTTTTTACTTAAGAACACTTCTCCTAACCGTTTCCTCTGCCAGGTGGCTGCTCGCTCACAAGACTCAGACGCGCAAAGTATCTCCACCGCTACAAACAAACCATCTCTGTGCAACAGGACCTTGAGAATCTTGCTACTAATTGCTCGCACTGCCCATAAAAACGTCATGTTACCCCAGACAACTGTATAAAAAAGGCTTTGCTCATTACTAATACACTTCTACATGGATAGATACGGAACGCGGGGAAGACTCTGTCCTCAAAGCCATCCTGGACAGCTCACCACAGGTTTTATTGCATCCAATGAACAGGTCGTGCGTGCATTTGCGATAACACGTTCAAAACAAAGCCCAGGAGGTTTTTCTGCCTCCGAGCAGGGAAAAGCTAAAAGCTACCACGGAAAGCGTTTCAGCGTTATGGGGAGCTCCCACGTTTCAACAGAAATCCTCCCCAAATCGGTTAAATTTAGCGAACGGCGCAGAGGAGGGAAACCCAGGCAGCGTTTCCCCCGGTTTCCCATCGCTACAACTCGGGAAAGGGGGAGGGCAGCAGCCAGACGCTCCGGGAGGACGGAGCCGCCGAGAGACACGGCAACGGCGACCGCTCCAGCCGCACCGGGAGAGAAACAAAGCGGCGAACCCGGTACCTTCCGCCTCCCTCGCCGAGGCGGCGCTGCCGGCCGGAGGAGACAAAAGAAAACCCCTTCTCGCCCCCCCCCGCCCCGACCCTCACGGTCCCGCACCCTCGGGGCTCCGCGCCCACCCGCCCCGTTAGCCGCGAGGGGAGAGACCGTGGGGACAGAGAGACCGGGGGCAACCGGAGAGGGGACGGGGGAAACCGGGGAGAAGGGGGAGGGATGAGGGGGGTGAGGGAAAGACCGGGAGTAACGGTGGGGGGAAAGAGACCGGGAAGGCAGAGAGGGGAGAGAAGGAAGAGAGTGGGGCGGAGGGGAAGGGAGGGAGAGACCAGGGGGAACCAGGGAGATAAAGGAGAGACCTGAGGATAAAACAGGAGGTAAGAGAGGAGGAGACACCGGGGTAAACCGGCGAGGGGGAGACTCGGGAAGGGAGAGAAGGGAAGGAGAGGAGACAAAAGAAGGGAGGGGAGACCGGGGCAACGGGGGAGGCAAAACCCCAGCGAACCGGGAAGGAGAGGAAAAGACCGGAGGAAATCGGTCAGGGAAGGCGGAGGAGGGTCCCGGGGAGCCCGGGAGGGGAGAGAGAACGGAGAGTAGGGGAGGGGGAGCCCGGGAGGCGCCGGCGGCGGGGCCCGGCGGCGGGGCCCGCGCTCCTCCC
>WAAB01001478.1:5039-19501 GCA_013389865.1 Piaya cayana | reverse complement strand
GGGCTCTTGGTCCTTCAGTTGGTTGGGTCTGGAACCCCGTGGGGTAAAACCGGTGCCTTGTCCTCTGCTCTGCTGTTACAGGAGAGGCTCTGGGCTTGAACCGGCCTGTCATGGTGCCCTATAAGCTCATCAGGGACAGTCCTGACGCCGTGGAGGTTACCGGGCTGCCAGATGATATTCCTTTCAGAAACCCCAATACCTACGACATCCATCGGCTGGAGAAGATCCTGAAGGCACGAGAGAGCATCCGGATGGTGATTATAAACCAGCTCCAGTAAGTTCCCCTAGCTCCGTGACCAGGGAAGCTTTCTGTTCATTAAGCGTTGCCCTTGCTTCTCCAGCTGTGAATGAGTAAATCACCACACAGCCACCAGCGTGGGGCCAAGCCACCACGAACCTGCTGAGGACCCACTGCATCCCTAGCATCCGCTGTCCTGCGCTGCAGGGAGCTGTTAGCAAGGCCTCTGTATCTATTCTTGTGCAGTTTGAGATGACGATACTGGGAAGGGGCATGACATGGGGGGCAGATAGTAGGATGGCTCAGAGACCCAGCTGAGTTATTTGAGGTTATTTCCCTCTGTGGAGTAGTGAGGAGGCTCCATGTCCCATCTCCACACAGCTCAAGGTTGGGGTCTGGGCTGTGTACGTGGGGAAGAACCAACAGCGTCCGCCTCCTCTCACCTCTTGTCTCTCACACAGGCCGTTTGCTGAAATCTGCACTGAGGCCAAACAAACAGGTAAGGGGAGGGCTAAGAACTAACGGTGGTTTTCCCTGCCCTGAGGCAGAGAGAATATATGGGGGAAGGAGATGAGGGTGTTGGGGAGGTGTTTGAACCTCCTGCATCCCCAGGGGCGGCTGGGGAGGAGATCCGACCTGGAAAAAGAAAAGTCAGGCTCAGCATCTGTTCAGGAGCAAGCTGTCATCTTAAACAATTCCACCTCTGCGAGCTGCGAGGAGACTGGGCTGTTAGACTCAGACTTTCCGCATATTCTGGAGGATATGATTATCCCTTTTCCATTAGCAATTTACTCACCACGAGCAATTTATTCAGTGGTTAAAGCCCTTAATTTGAACCATCGTTTAGCAGTTGAGCTTCTAAGGAAACAAGGTTTCTGTGATCACTGGGAACGTGTATCTCTTGCTGTCCCATCTTCCCCAATAAATCTCAGCCAGTTTTAATCAAATGTGTCAGAATTAGCAGCCCCAGAGATAATTAGGATCCTATTAGTTTTATGAAAATAGATGTCTAGGTAGAGAAGGGAGATCTGGCAAGCAGGAGCTTGCCTGCAGCGTGGTGTAGAGAGAGATGCACTATTGAGATGAGATCTTAGGAAGAAATTCTTCATAGTGAGGGTGGGGAGGCCCTGGCCCAGGTTGCCCAGAGCAGTGGTGGCTGCCCCATCCCTGGAGGGGTTCAAGGCCAGGTTGGATGGGGCTTGGAGCCCCTGATCCAGTGGGAGGTGTCCCTGCCCATGGCAGTTTGGCATTAACTACTTTGGGGTTTTTTCTTTGCCGGTGCCTGAGGAGTGGTGGCATCTCCATGCCAGGTTCTGGAGGCCAAGCCTCTGTCACCACAGTAGGAGGAGAGGTCACCACTCAGTGGGATGAGTCCCTGCATTTAGGGATCGCTTCCCAGGCTCAGACACCTCACGCCTCCTNCTGGAGGCCAAGCCTCTGTCACCAGTGGTGGCACAGCAGGAGGCGAGGTCACCACTCAGTGGGATGTGTCCCTGCCAGGCTCAGACACCTCATGCCTTCCCTCTCCCCCTGCAGAGAAAGACACCAGCGTTCCCAAACGGAAGCGGAAGAGGATCTCCGAAGGGAACTCGGTATCTTCCTCTTCCTCATCTTCCTCTTCTTCCTCTTCCAATATGGAGTCTACATCATCAACAAATCAGATCTCACTCGTGGTAAAGCCTTCCAAATATTAGGGGGGTTACTGCCTACCTATCTTTCTGCTTCAGGACGCTGCTCTCTGCTCTCCTTGAACCATCACCACCTCCCTCTGCCTACAAACACGTGTGACATAAAGGGGCACAAGCAGGTTTGGTGGAGGAGGGGATGCAGCTCTGGGGCTGCCTTTTCCTTTTTCCTGTAGGATTTGTCTGTAAGGGGAGGTCAGCGGAGCAAAGCACCCGCTGCCTCTCCCACATTAGTCCTCAGGGGAATGCTCAGTGCGTGGTGTTAGCAGGAGCCACACATGAAACCAGCCTGAACAAATCCACCATCCTCACTGAGCTCGAATACAGGTGCTGGTGGCAGCGCCTTGGCCCCAGAGCAGCTCTTGGCAGGACCCGGAGGTTCCCTGTGGTCAGCACCGGGAATAGTGTTTCAGCTCCATCCCAGGAGCGATACAGAGCTCCGGTGTGCATCCAGACTGTGTAAATAGGAAAGAAAACCAGGGAGATTCATCCAGCTGCTCTATCTCAGGGCTTGGCTTCAGTTGTTGATGACAACAAATACTTCAAAAAAAATCAGAAAAAAATAAAAAACACAGGAGAAATATAAACTTAGAAGGCTTTTTTTGTCAGGTTTGCCCATGGTGTTTCAGTTTGGGGTTGGTTCTTTTATTGAGTTTGCAGCCCAGAAAGCCAACCCGATCTTGGGCTGCGTCAAAAGCAATGGGAGCAGCAGGGACAGGGAGGGGATTCTGCCCCTCTGCTGTGCCCACCTGGAGCCCTGCATCCAGTTCTGGAATCCTCAGCACAGGAGGAACGTGGATGTGTTAAACTGAGTCCAGAGAAGGCCACAGAGATGATCTGAGGGCGGGAGAACCTGCTGTATGAGGCCAGGCTGAGAGAGTTGGGGTTGTTCAGCCTGGAGAAGAGAAGAGAAGGCTGCGGGGAGACTTTAGAGCAGTTTCCAGTGCTGAAAGGGGCTCCAGGAAAGCTGGGGAGGGGCTCTGGATCACGGAGGGCAGGGAGAGGATGAGGGGGGATGGTTTTAAGCTGCCAGGGGGGAGATTGAGATTAGATCTCAGGAAGAAATGTTCTTCTGTGAGGGTGGGGAGACCCTGACCCAGTTTGCCCAGTGCAGTGGTGGCTGCCCCATCCCTGGAGGGGTTGAAGGCCAGGTTGGATGGGGCTTGGAGCCCCTGATCCTGTGGGAGGTGTCCCTGCCTATAGCAGGGGTGGGACTGGATGGGCTTTGAGAACCCAAAACATTCTGTCACTCTTATTTGGAAAGCGGGAGCAACAGCCCTTGTCAGAACATGTCAGATAAGATGTATGCATGGGTTTGGTTTGTGTCCTAACAGAGACTTTTACTTTCTTTTTCTCTCCCTCTCTTTCAGCAATGGCCCATGAACATGTACATGTTAGACTATGGTGGTCTAAACGTCCAGATCCCAGGACCCATTAACTATTAGACCTCAATACCGAATAAGAACCTCAAATGAAAGAATAAATAAATAAATGTAATTTATGTAAAAAGTGTATATTCCAATATGTATCAATGCCTTTTAGTTTTTCCAATGATTTTTACACTATATTCCTGCCATCAAGGCCTTTTTAAATAAAAATAAAAAGTGTTGCCTTGCTCTTAAAAGTACTTATTTTATTCCTTATATTGTTGATAAATACCATTTATAGGTAAAAGTATAAGAGGGCACCCCCAGACAAGCCATATTGTGCTATGGCTGCTCAGTAAAACCCTTTGTGTCACCAGTGCTCGAAACCAAGAAGTTTGACACATTTTAATGCTTCATTTAATTTAGATCAAAGGAGTAATTTATTTGTAGAGTGGCAGGAGGAGCAGCGCCAAACTGCAGTGGTGAGAGTGGAGGGAACCAGCCCTTATGAGCATCAGAGACCTCTGCCCGCAAGTCCTGTTGGCTCTGGAGTCGAAGTGGGTTTGGATCAAGCAGGAAAAGAACTTTCAGACCCACCACCCAGGGAGGGAAGTCCCTCCAAGCCCTCTTGTGTCTGGCCTTCTGCTGCCCCAGTTTGGAAAGGCACAGATGCGATTTCAATTGCGTGTGTTTAACTGGCTTCTGAAGCAGGAAAAGGCATTCATCCAATAACCCTCTTCAATATTTCGGATTTTCTAAGAGGTTTTGATGCCTTACGGGAGGAAAGCTCCTGCCGTAAGGACAGGCTGATCCTGCTGATGCTTCACAGGTTCCGTAACACTAGACCAGGAGCTGCAAGTAGCATCCAGGAGAGCCCCTGGGTTCCTCCACGTGTCCTGGGCTGCTTCACCCCATATAATAAACAGCCCAGTAAATTGAGGGGTATTATTTGAAATGCCTGCAATTTTACTTTGATTCCACTCATAAGAGTTTGGCAGCAGAAGCGAATGGCCCCAGCAACTGCAAATATTGAACTCGTGTTTTGTGTCAGCTGAGCACAGGGGACATGTGGTGGGAGCTAATCTGGGCAGCTTAAGAAGTCAATAAGAAACATCCCAGTTTGTGTGTAGTTAACTGCAGCCCAGCAGGAACCCCCAGTGAAGTGAGACCTTTGGGGTGAGATATAGCTTGGGTGTCATCTCAGTCAGCAACACAGCATCACTGTGGGATGACCTGCCAGTGCTGAAAGGGGCTCCAGGAAAGCTGGGGAGGGGCTCTGGATCAAGAAGGGCAGGGAGAGGGTGAGGGGGGACGGTTTGAGCTGAAAGAGGGGAGATTGAAATGAGATCTTAGGGAGAAATGTCTTTCTGTGAGGGTGGGGAGGCCCTGACCCAGGTTGCCCACAGCAGAGGTGGCTGCCCCATCCCTGGAGGGGTTCAAGGCCAGGTTGGATGGGGCTTGGAGCCCCTGATGCAGTGGGAGGTGTCTTTGCCCATGGCAGGGGTGGGACTGGATGGGCTTTGAGGTTCCTTCCAACCCAAACCACTCTATGATGCTGTGAGCAGTGCTGGACATCGATCGCTCCAGGCTGCAGGGTGGGTCACAGCCTCTTCATAGAGGAAACCTGCCCCCAAAGCAGCATCTGTGGCCTGCTGGAGGGTGGACAGTAGCGAACACCGCATCAAAGTCACTTGTGACAGCTTTGCTGAGTGCAATGTCCTCCTTTATTTATTTTATGGTGTTTTGGTCTGCTCAGGTCTTTCTCTTTTCAGGCTGCAGGAGGGTTTTGATGGTGGCTAGAAGCATTTCAAGGCAGCTGCAGTTTTATTTCCTGGCTCTGGACTTGTATTTGCTGTGGAATTAGATGCAGATGATCACATGAGATGATAAAAGCTGAAACAATTGTAGGAGATGGCACAAAGTCAGCAACCAAAAGATGGCAAAGATCTGTATCCGTGACCCCAATTAGAGATACAGTTTGACATCTAAGCAGTTGGCATCAAAATCTGAAGCCTTTAGTTTTTCTGCCTGATGCTCAAACTTGTGGCATCTCCAATTAGGAAACAAAGACGCAAGATTCAGAGGTAAAAAATACCATTTTCTCTTCCAAAATGTCTGAAAGGGGCTTACTCACAGATCAAATCCCACAGAGTCGCTGTCTCCTAGGAGGTCACACTCATTATATTTTGACTTTCTTCTCTCTTCTTTTTTTTTTTTCTGTTAAAAACCTAAAGGTTTGATGCTGTAGCAGCAAAAGTTCAGTAATGAGTGGAGATGTTTGAGGCTGCCCCAGGTTTGCTGCTGGCCCTGGCACCCTGTGAACACAGAGGAGGCTGGAGGTAGGGCTGGAGCCCCACGCCCTGCACGGGGCCCTAATTACTGCTGCTGACAGGCAGGGGTGAATGCAGGCACTGGAGTTAAATTAGGGCATGGGAGCTACACTGGGGACTAATGATTTAGTTCAGAAAGCCGAATGCCATCGTAAAGGCTGGAAATGGAGGGAGGGAATGGAAGCTGAGCAAGGAGGCAACATAGGGCTCTTTCACCACTTGCCTCTCCCCAGCTCGGAGCCTGCTTAGCAAGGGTAGGCATCCTGGTTAGCAAGGGTAGGCACGGCTGAGGGCAAAGCTCTGGGTTCAGTTTTTCTTCCCAGAGTTTCTGGATCCATTCACTGGAGCTCTGTGTGCCCAGGCCCTGCTCACCAAAGGGCACCGGGCACCTCATGTCCCCTGGCTGGGCTTGGAGGCTGCTGGGTTCTGGTACCAGGTTACAATCTTGGGAGTGAATAACAGTAATTCCACCTGGAGTTTCAGGGCCACAACATCCACTTTTCATTTTCCATTGCCAGGGTGGGAAAGTCCTGCCCTCAGCGCCTGCGTTTGCCCTTAGCACAGTAGCACTGACCCTTCCCACACTGGAAAAATGACAGATATCACTTTATTACTGCTTTCCTTCAGCTGTAATTCTGACAGCTTCCCTAATCTTGATGCTGCAGGGTATTTTTATACCCAGTTTTTGTGATTAGCCACTGAATGGGATCTGCGCCATTACAATTAGACGAGTGAAGATGCAGATCTTAACACTTGAGCCACGTTTCTCATTTATTACTTTTCAAAGACTTCGGTTGGGGTTTTTTTGTTGTTGTTTATGTGTTTACAAATCCAATAACAATCCTCATTAAGAGTTGCAAAACATGAAGCCATTTTGATCTCAGGCAGATGGCAGCTAAATGAAGTTTAATTAAAGAATGAGAGCTTTGATTCAAATCATTTTTAAAAAATATAGTGCACCGAGATGCTAGCAAAGAGCATAAACAGCATCTGTGCTTTTATTCAGAAGCCCAAATGCATTTGGGAGGAAACACTTTGCAAACTGTTTTGGAGCAATCACGAGTTTTTGGATGGAGCTGAATGGGCCAGCACAGCAGGCTGGGTGCCTGCGAAAACCTCCTTCCGTGGATGCTGTTGTGAGGCTAGGGAACTGATAACGCAGCCAAGCGTGAGGTCTTGCTTCCTTTTTTGGGTGTTATTTCTATTTTTGAAGTGTTCGATTGATGCCAAAGACTTCATTTGACATACAACAGAGATGCAGGCTGGTTTCCAGCAGTTGTTACACCCCACCCCTCCCCACAGTAACCCCTTCCAACATCGCATGATGTAGTATCGCTAGCATATACACTCTATATGTAGAGTTTATAGCTTGTTGCTCAGCTAAGGCTAAGGAAAAAGACACTGAGGTACTGGGGAAGACTCCATCCTGGTGGTGCCAAGGCTTGATTGCTCCAGGAGCTCCTGGTCAGCTCCGGCTTTCCTGCAGGTCAGGTCCTGCATGCTCACCTGGCCATAGCTGTGTGCTGGTGCACAGGATGGTGCAAGGGAGAGGACAGCTCAGCGGGTGCTTCTCCATACCAAAATTTTCTGTGGTCCCAGTGAGAAGCAGGCACAGGTTTCTGCGCGGGCTCTTTGTCTGGCAGACAGACATCCAGAGTCTTTCCAGGAGTGGCAGCTACTTGACAGTGCGATAATTTGGATTTATTTTGTGTGTCTGCAAGTTGTGTGACCTTCAGCCATGGCTTTCCTTCCCTCAGCACTGCCAGAGGATCCCGCTGTGCTCAAACAGCACGGGGTGTTCGGTGCTTTCCCCCTTCCATATAACTTGTACACAATGCAGAACTTGTGCTTTGCTGTCATTTGGATTATTTTCTCCAGTTAATGGCTGTTCAACTCAAAGTGGAACAGCCTGCCCAGGGAGGTGGTTGAGTCACCTTCCCTGGAGGTGTTTAAGGGATGGGTGGACGAGGTGCTGAGGGACATGGTTTAGTGTTTGGTAGGAATGGTTGGACTCGATGATCTGGTGGGTCTCTTCCAACCTGGTGATTCTATGATTCTGTTGAATAGAATCACCTAATCCAGAGAAAGACACCCCACTGATGTCCCTGTGCCACTGGATGGGAGAGCTGGAGGGCAGCAGTGATGCCAGAGCCTCTGGGGTCAATTGGCGTTGGAGCTGTGGTGCTGTAATTCATGAAGGCGCTGCCAGTAGAGTATCTGTGTCTTTGGTTAAGTGAATGGATTAAACAGCTGTCTTGGGCTCAGATTAACAGGTCTGTGGGGTATAAAGGCAGATTGATGTAGCTGAACTGAGCTGGCATGCTCTCACGCTAGGATTAATGTTTTTTCATGAGTGGGGTTTTTTTGAGGGGTGATGTTTAAGTGGAACGAATCTCTGTGAGCCATCATTAAAGTTATTTATTAAGCTTTCCCCGATAACATTATGAAGTGGGCACTCCAAGAAGGGACAGGCTGAATCTCCAGCAAGACCATTCGTCTTACTAAAATGGCTTCATAGTCCTCGTGGCAGCGGGCTGGGTTTTCATCGCTGCCTGTGGGATTTGGAGTGGCAGCACTTGTGGCACTGCCATCCACAGGGTTGGGGAGGAGGCAGTTCTGCTGCTTCACCCTGCTCTGCTAACAGCAACTGGTGGCAGAGAAGATTGATGGACACCTCGCCTGGGAGCAGCTGCGTGGTCACAGGAGGGTGACAAGGCTCCTCATTAACCTGCAAATTAATACCTCTCTGAGAACGCCTGGGCCGGAGCTTTTTAAGGGAAAAGGAGGGAGGGGAAGGAAGGGTGCTGGGAATGGTTCATCAAGGATCAGGGAAGCATCTATGCTGCTCTGTGCTGAAGGATGCCATGGAAAGTTCGTGTGGGCTCAAGGGGAGGCTGGAGAAGGAGCTTGGAAGCAAGATCTGGGTGAGTACATGGGAAAGCCCTGCATGTGCTGTCCTGATTCTTTTCCCGGGCCACCTGTGCCCAGTCACAGTCATGTCCACTGTGACCCAGCCCTGCAGCCTCAGCAAGAACAGTTGTGCCTGTGCAACCCAGTACCTGCTCTGGAGAAGCACTCTGGTCAGGGAAGCATGTTTCATGGAGGCTTCCTGCTCTTCTTGGTCCTCTGGACATACAGCTCTAAAGTTATGTGGAGATTTGCCTGGCAATTCAGTTCCTGGGGTCTGGAAGAGCTGGGAGATGTCTTGCGCTGGGGAAAGCAAACAGGACTCCTATTGTCTTGCCTCTCAGGTGTGTTATTGGTCCTGCTGAACCCACATTGAATTGTCTGAGCTGGTTTGGACCCACCAGACTTCTTCTCTGGGTTTGATGTTGTGGGAACACCAAGGAATTGCTTCTGGCACCTGCACAGGGCTGTTCTGGGGTCAATCCAGCAGCGCCCACCAGTGAGGTGCTGCTGCACCTGGGCCATGGCCCATCTGGGGAAAGCTCCTAGAAGAGGCCGCAGTTTAGTGGCTTGTGGTGCTGATCTCTCCTCCTGTCCTGCCTCAAAACTTTCACTGAAACACTTCCCCATTTCTCTGCCGTAATCAACAGAACTGATTTCCAAACAGATGAGGAGAACTAAGGAAACAACCACCACCAACACCACAGGTAGCAGCATTGTTGGTTTGCTGTGTGGCACAGGATTTCCTCTCTGTTATAAAGATTCTACACCAGCTTGGGAACCTCCCGCTTTAGTTTAGACCCTGGCAGTGCTGGTATCAGTCTGTGGAGAGCTGACTGCAGGCTCAAAGTCTCACAAAAGATTATAAAACCCTCAGGAAAGAACTGCATCTGTCTTTTCTACAAGAACAAGCTTCCTCACAGTTGCTCTACTGATATTAGTGGCTCATTTTAAGCTGCTAGTTATGTTGCTGATATCTGCATCAGTAAATCTGTCTTTCATTGCAACCAGGACAAAAAAAAGACCCCCTTCTTCACTCCCAGATGTTGACAAACCTGAGTGCAGAATAATTGGAGATAAGGATGCAATAGGCTGATTATGTTTAGAAGCGCTAATAGATCTGCAGAGGTAGAAGTGATAGTGACAGCCAACCATGACAGATAAATATAAATCAGATGGCCCCATGTCTGTGTTGGGAAGCCTCTGCAGAGGGTGGCACTGATGTGCCAGAAAGCTCCTGCACGGAGTGCTGACACGCTGCTCATGCTGGTGCTGCCAGGCACGTCCCTAGGAACATCACCTCTCCCAGAAGGACAGTGATGGAGGGGGACAAACACACTCTCCCTCTGTGAGGAATGCACAAAAAATACTCAGCAGCTGAGGAAACTGAATCTGGTTTTGACTTCTTGCCAGGACAGAAAGCTCCCAAGTCCTGGGCTCCCTCGTAGGAATGTCAGGCTGCTCCTTGCTGCTTAGTTTAAAACTGTTTCACTACCACTTTCAGGTGGCTTTTGGTGCCTTGGAAGAAGTTGTGCTGTGCCCTGAGGAGGTGAGAAGATCCAAGTGACAGGCAGGTCTAGAGCAGCCCTCCTCAGGAGCTCAGAACTCTGGAAGATGTTCCCCATCACAGCCAACCTGCTGCCAGCTTCTCACTGCTCTGAGAACATGCAGAACTGCTCTGCCCACATGGCACAGCTTATACTGGCAGAAGCCCTTAAGGAGAAGGGATGGACAATGTCTAGGAAGATCTGACTAGAACCACAATCTGTACACAGGCAAGTCACTAAATGTTTTGTTGGGATTGTTTTTTGACCTTTCTATAACCCCCTTTTTTCAGTTTAACTGCCAATGAAATAATTCTATAATGTAAAGCAAAAAATGCCCCAAAAATCCTTTCTTCTGCAAATGTAACTGAGTAGAAAGGTCTGTCATCTTTAATTGTAAACAAGAATCTCTTCTCAGCCTTTGGTGTTGTGGGTACTTGTATCAAATACGTAGCTGCCCACATATTGTTGGTCCATTTGTCGCTGGAGTGATCTAGGCTCTGGTTCTGCTGGCAAGGATTTCTTGCTGAGGACCACAAAATGCCCCAAAAACCCAAACCAAAGAATCCCCCCCCTAAAAGCTCTCTTGGATGCTAAAGCATCACTGGCAAACTCTATTCCAGCATAATTTCTTCCTAATAGCAATAAAAAAATAACTTATTTGAGAGACTGGTTGAACACGAGGCACAAGGGCTGTTAGCTTCTGTGTTACTTGGGGATCTTTGTTCTACGGCTGAGCAATATGAATCCGTGTTTGCTCACTCCTGCGAGTGCCGTGACCATTTCGCAGCAGGAATAATTACTTGGCAGTCACGGATACTTTTAGTGTCCCCAGCTACTGTGCCCATCGAAGCATCTTACTGCACACATTTGCCAGGGAATTTCAAAGTGGCAACTTCTGCTGTGCTGTAAGGAGATGCATTTAGGGGTCCCCATTGCTGGCACCTGCAATTTTGGATAGTGTGTCAGACTAGATTTTTTATTCCTGATCTTTGGAAAGGTGCATCTGTGTTGTCACTGTGACCCTCTGTCACAAAACTTAGTTTTAAATGCTTCCCTCATCTTTTGAAGAATTATGGTACCCGAGGCAATGCTGGTTTCCTGCCTGCTCTATAGTCTCTACATTGTCATTTTAAATGATGGTAGTAGAAGGCTACTGATTTAAGATCATCATTTTGGAGTTACGTGGAAGGGAGAGCCAAGACATTCCAATATATCCTTCCTCACTAGACCTCCCAGAACATCCTTTACTGGGGTCAGAGGAGTAAATGATAGCAGAAAACAGGGTAAAGTGCTTTTACTAGCCAAATATTTGCACTGCCCATTTATTCAGCAGCCTTATCACGAGCACCACACTCAAAGGAAAAATACAGCATGTCCTTATTTACTATTTAACAGAGAAGAAGCTTAGTGAAAGAAAACTGTGGAGGGATCTAGAGAAGTGGAACAAAGGAAAATTGGTAATGGAGCGTGAAATAAGCTTATCTGGAGCTGCGTGCTGGAAAACTGCGGATCACTACAGTCTTGTTCCAGTCCATCATCACCACCGCTTTCTGACACAAACAGCACGTTGCTGCTCCTGGGCTGTAGGGAAGAGAGACTAGTTTGTATTAAACAAATACTTCGGCAGAAGGAAAGAGATTATATTTACATAGAAGAAAGACGGTACTAAGCGGGAATCTATGAACCTTCCCCTCTGAGGGTTTGATTCCTGAAGAAGAGAAGGCTGAGGGGAGACCGTATTGCTCTCTGCAGCTCCCAAAAAGGAAGTTGTAGTGAGGTGGGTGCTGGTCTCTTCTCCCAAGTAACAAGCAATAGGAGAGGAGGGAATGGCCACAAGTTACGCCAGGGGAGGTTAAGATTGGATATTAGGAAAAATTTCTTTACTGCAAGGGTGGTGAAGCATTGGAACAGGCTGCCCAGGGTAGTGGGAGCATCTTCTTCCCTGGAGGGTTTCAGAAAGTTTCTAAACGTGGCACTTCAGGACATGGTTTAGCAGGCATGGTGGTGGTACATTGACCGGATAGTCTTACAAGTCTTTTCCAACCTTAACAACTCTAGGACTCTGCAAGAAGTGGGACTGGATCCCAACCCCTCACGTGTGAGGTTTTTGCAGGGGTTTTGGAGTTTTCCTGCTGGAAAAGCAGGTGTATGGTGAGTAGTGTAAGACTGGTTGGTTTCTACTCACCCTTATCCCTTCACAGATTCGTTAGCACTCCAATAGTTTCAACAGGCATACGCTGAGGTTTTCAGACTCTGGTGTTAGCTGGAAATTGTCAAGGTTACTTAGATTTACCCATAGAAACTTCAAGGGCGATTCGACTGAAATCCCCTGCGCTACACTTAGCTTGAGGTTAAATTTGCAACTCCTTGCGTATAGTGCAGCAAAGCCTTCTGATAAAGACAGCCACAATCTTGTGAGTGATAAAGAGAATAATGCATGTTTCTGGGGATAAAACAGAATAATCCCTCAAACTACTGAGCAAGCAAAAAAAAAATTGTATGTCTTGGTCTCAACCTCTTTTCAGAAGATGACTATGAACTTGAAATGGAATTTCTCTCTCTCTTTTTAAATAATAAAAATAACTCTGAATTGAGCTCCTCTCTTCTAATGTTTTTGGTTTCGCATTCTGGCTCCCTAGATTAAGAGAGATGTTTCACTTGCCTTGTAGTCATGTGAAAATCTTTTTCAGTCTGCAGTTTAAGCCTAGCTGGTTAACTAACTAACTAGTAGATGGAAGCAGAGCGATACAAAATACTTTAAACTGAGGAATTTAGATCAAAGTATTTTCTGCCATAAGACTTAACCTTGCATTTGAAGCCAAGAAAGAATATCAAGATTAACTGAGCAGATGTTACATATAACAGTCAGCTCAGGAAACTGCTGGTAAAGATCCACGGAGGCTGTGTATTGAGCTGGATGTCTTTTCTAGAAGGAAGCTGCTTGAATCTCCTCGCCTCCCTTCTCCTTGCCTCCCTTCTCACCTCCCTTCTCCTCGCCTCCCCTCCAAAACCAGCAAGGGCAAGCGCTCTGACTGCTCCTGGACTCTCCAGAACTTAAGGCAAGAAGAAAGCCTGATTTTTTTTTAATCCGAGCTCTGAACTGATAGAGAAATTCTCACAACTCTCCAGAACTTAAGGCAAGAAGAAAGCCTGATTTTTTTTTTCTCCAAGTTCTGAACTGATGGAGAAATTCTCATGGTCCATAGTAATATGTTACAGTTGTTAATTACTCTAGCTATGAAAAACCTACAAGTTATTTCCAGTCGGAGCATTGATTTACAACACCCAGTGAATGTCTCCAATGGATTTAGAAGCCTTAAGGAACCAATTTTGCAATTAGTCATCTTGTAACCACAGTGGGTAAACATTATTCCACGTGAAGCATGACTTAAATAAATTCTCTGACTTCAGTTAACTCCTAAACTTTATCTAGCTCCATAGCTCATGGGGCTGGATCAGGCGGTGGAGAGGGATACAGAAGAGTAGGAAGAATCTTGTCCTGGAGAAATACCAAATTTCCACTCTTCTGAAGACCCACATGGTAGCAAATGAGCCATGGCAACAACGGCCTTAGCAGTGGGAAGAAGTCGATGCATATGCCTTGGAATAAATCATGACGTGAGGCGTCTTCTCTGCAACCAGGAACAGTCCATACTTGCAGGAGGAGAGTCTAGATGCAGCCTCCAAATGATGTCCCAGCAATGAGCTTCTGTTTGTTATGCAGGTACAATTCTTCTTGTCTTCCGGGAGGATTTTCTTGAGTTGTTTTTGGACATTGCATACTTAGGACACCAACACCTATGTGAAATGGCCGGTGCAGGCTGCATGTGCAGGAAGTACAGCTGGAAGATGACAATGTGTAGTTCCAGTGGAGTGATGCCTTCCACTAAAAATGGAATATGGATTTGGACATGAGTTGTGGCCATTTGGTGTCCCCCGTGCTGCAGGCTTCACCAGAGGTGATATCTTTGCCTGCACAAGATCTATAAAAAGGAACCATCCAAGTGCTGCAGGGTTAAATCTGGTTTAGGTTAAGGTGATGAGGGAAGTGGGTGATGGCATTTTTGTCTTTTGGGTTTTTGTGGGGTTGTTTGGTTCTTGCTAGGCCACTGTTCTGTCTCCTTTCCCACAGTGTAAATCCTGAGTACAGTTACATCCAGCTAAACACTTTCAAATGAACCACCAAGAGCCACAACATCTTGAATCACTCAAACCCTTTGCTTGGGGGAGGTTGGCCAGCACTTGCAATGGGCATTTGCTTTGTGCAGTCTGTAGCATCAACAGTGATGGAACGGGAATGGCCAAAGCATCTCCCACAGGGTCCTTTCCCAGAAGACAGCTTCTCAGCTTTATTCCCTGCTTTGATTTCTCTCTATTTACGGCAACAG
>WAAB01001476.1:26702-38620 GCA_013389865.1 Piaya cayana | reverse complement strand
AGGACGGGGCCAAAGGGCAGGGAACAAGGGCAAGGAACTAGGACAGGGAACAGGACTAGGGCAAGGGGCAAATGATGGCGGCTAGGGGCTGTGTGTGGAGTTGGATAGGCACAGGGGCAGGTACTGGAGCAGGGTTAAGGGGCATGAGCATGGCGGGTACACACAGCTGGGGCCAGGGACCAAGAGCATGAGCCCAACGCAGCGCCAGGGGCATGATCAGGCGCAGGGGCCGGGTCTCGAACCCGTGGTGCCCGGGGGCGGGGACGTGCGCGGCGCCACGCGCGGCGCTCCCGGCGTGCCCCGCGCGGGGGGGGGGGGTGGGCAGCATGGCGGCCGCGCGGTGCTTGCGGCTGTGCGGGCGCTGGCGGCCGGCGCTGTTGGGCCCTGCGCGCCGCCGCCTCCTCCTCCCGGCCGCCTCTTCCTCTTCTCCCTCCTCCTCCTCGGCCCTTCCAGCCCCGCCGGGCCCCGCGCCGTCCGCCCGCGCCGCCTTCAGCTCCGGGGCGCGCTGGCAGCAGTGGCGTGCCGGCGGCGGGGCGGGGGGCGAGGAGGGTGAGGGCGGCGAGGATGGAGGAGGAGGAGGCGGCGGCGGCGAGGAGGGCCCGGCGGGACCCGTGATGACGGCGCTGACCCCGCTGCTCGTCCCCGAGCATTTCCCCAACGTGCCGCTCATCGCCGTGACCCGCAACCCCGTGTTCCCCCGCTTCATCAAGATCATCGAGGTGAGCAGCGCGGGGCCTGCGGGCACAACGTGGGGTGTCGGGGGCAAAGCGGGGTCCGGTTCAGCCACGTTGGGGTGTTGGAGCGTCTTAGAGCATCTTCATAGAATCCCTCGGTTCTGGAGCTGGATGGGCTTTAAGGTCCCTTCCAAGCCAAACCAGATGATTCTCTTCCAGGGTGTGAAGGGGCTACAGGAAAACTGTCCTGAGGGTGTTTAAAAGACCGGGGGGATGAGGTGCTCAGGGACGTGGTTTAGTGACTGATGGGAATAGTTGGACTCCGTGGTTCCTTTCCAACCTAGTGATTCTATGATTCTATGAAAGCTGGGCAGGGGGACTCCTTACAGAGGCATGGAGTGATAGGACAAGGGGGGTTGGCTTTCAGTTGGAGAGGGGATCATTTAGACTAGACATAAGGAGGAATTTCTTCACAATGAGGGTGGGGAGGCCGTGGCCCAGGTTACCCCATCCCTGGAGGTGTCCAAGGCCAGGCTGGATGGGGCTTGGAGCCCCTGATCCAGTGAGAAGTGTCCCTGCCCATGGCAGGGGTGTTGGAACTGGGTGGGTTTTGAGGTCCCTTCCAACCCAAACTGTTCTATGATTCTGTGATTCTGTCAGTCCTAGGAGGGATCAGGGTGCAGAACGTGCTGCAGCCTTGGCTCCGCGGGTGTTGGAATAGCAGGGCAGGCACCGACTCGGTGTCACAGGGTTGCATCAGTCATTAACGTTGCTGCTGCTGGGAAAGCCAGAGGTTCCCCAGAGGCTTCCAGAGTTTGCTGGCTTCGCTGTGCTCTCTTTCTCAAGGTTAAGCCAGCCTGTCCTTGGTGTCTCTTCCCTGAACTGATGTCACAGCAGTGAGAACAGGGTTTGTGAAGGCTGCTGGAATTCAGTGCAGAGGAACACTGCTGTGGTGGGAGAGGGTGCTGAGGGATGCAGCCTCAGAATTCCAGGGTGCAGTCTCTCCTCTCTGCACACCTTTATGTTTAAGAACCGTAAACTTCATTTTGGACAGCTGACTTGAGCTCACAGGCCAGAAGTGTTTTTTCCTCCTAAAATGCAAACATTTTGGAACAAATACTCACATTTTTGTTCCTCACTTGTATTTTACCGGTCTGATTTTGGAGTAAATCTAACAAGAACTGAATCAGTAGTTCCTGTAGAGTTATTTACCATAACAGTATTTCTACTTCAGTATTTTCTGCATGTCCAAATGCAGTTTGTGCAGGTTTTGGCATCTTCCTAGATGTGCTGGGGGAAGGAGTGGATTACATATTGTTATAATCTTTAGGCATACAGTCATGTAATGCTTTTACATACAAGTTATTGATTTCAATGCATGGGTCAATGATGTCTTGCATTAAGGTAATTATTAAATGCTCTCCCTTATCCTGGGGATCTTGGGCTACGTGCTTGTAAGTTTTGTACAGGTTAGACCTCGGTTTTCCCTCTGCCTTCGAACTTGTGTTATGCACTTGGGGACTTGTTTTAAATAATCAGGTTCACAACTGGATGATTTTTAAGGTCCCTTCCAACCCAAAGCATTCTATTATTTCATGTTTCTCTGATGCACTGTGTCCTGTAATAAGGGCAAGACTAGAAAAATCTGAGGTGAGACTTCCTAATTCTGTTATATGCTTCCACCAGAGCCAGACCTTACAGGCTGAGGGTGCACCGCTTGCGGAAAATCCACCTCTGACTTCATCCCTGTTATTGTCCTAGGTGAAAAATAAGAAGTTGGTTGAGCTGCTGAGAAGGAAAGTGCGTCTTGCCCAGCCTTATGCTGGTGTTTTTCTTAAAAAGGACGACAAGTAAGCAATTTCTCTTGATCTTTTGAAAAAATAAGCTATTTGTGACGTGGCTGCGTTTATGCTAAAAGCTCTGATTTGAAATTCCCTGCCTTGGGTGGTTTTACAGAAGTTGTGTATAGCCTCGGGCCATCCTCTTGCTATGGCAGATTTCATTGCCACCACCAACTCTGCCAGGAGCTTGAGTCTTGCTTTAGGAACTATTTGGGAGGGAGAATAACCATCTGGGGAGTTGGTTGCTTTAGAAAGGGGCTGTATGGTGTTGACAGCAGGATAAAGTCAAGCCTGGAGAAGAGGAGGCTGAGAGGAGACCTCATCGCTCTCTACAACTACCTGAAAGGAGGTTGTGGAGAGGAGGGAGCTGGGCTCTTCTCCCAAGTGACAGGGGACAGGACGAGGGGGAATGGCCTCAAGCTCCGCCAGGGGAGATTTAGGCTAGAGATTCGGAGGAAGTTTTTCCACGGAAAGGGTCACTGGGCATTGGAACAGGCTGTCCAGGGAAGTGGTAGATTCCCCTTCCCTGGAGGGGTTTAAGGCACGAGTAGACGAGGTCCGTAGGGACATGGTTTAGTGTTTGATAGGAATAGTTGGACTCGATGATCTGATGGTTCTCTTCCAACCTGGTGGTGTTGGTGGTGATTCTATGATATCTTGATAGAGCTCTGCTGCTCCAGCCGTGAGCACCTCTGCTATGGTGATAGGAAGGGGAAAGATTTAGATTAGACATTAGGAAGAAATTCTTCACGATGAGGATGATGAGGTCCAGGTTGCCCAGAGAAGCTGTGGCTGCCCCATCTCTGGGGGTGTTCAAGGCCAGGCTGGATGGGGCATTGAGCAACCTGGTCCAGTAGGTGGTGTCCCTGTGCGTGACAGGGGGTTGGAATCGAATGAGCTTTAAGGTCCCTTCCAACCCAGACTGTTCTGTGATTCTGTATTCCGAGTGCTATTACAGATGCAACAGGTTAGCCCAAAAGGAAGAGCTGGTGCACAGCATCCTCGTATAAACTGTTATGTGATGCCAACAAGCAGCTGAAGGTTGGCATACAGCAAGGTTTAGTAATAGTGAAAGAAATTCACTGGAACCGCTTCAAACCAGTATTTTTGCTTTTTTTTTTTTAAAAAATGGTTCTGAACTGTAACTGTGTCAGATGTACATGGTCTTGTCCTGGAAAGGAATTGAAGAGAATAGGGTTATTGTTGGGAATACAGGTTTAGCTGCTTGTGCCAAATATTTTGAGCTAAGACAATATAAAAATGTGGTTTTAAAGGCATCAAATAATTAATTTCCCCTAGGAGGGAAAATATAAGGACAGAAACATGATGGGGGGGAGAGAGGTTCACTGTGGGGTTTGCTTTGAAGCCCTCCTGTTTCCTGCTTCGCTTTGCTTCAGTCGCATTGGTTCTGGACAATGAAGAATGGACAGTGCTTCTTGAAGGTGTATTTGTCTGAGATTGCAAGTCAGCTCCTTTCCAGCTGAATTTTTAAATGTTCTGCTGTGTTATCAAAGTGCAGCCCCATTTGATTTGATTTTGGGAATAGGCAGCTGTTGGTTTTGGTTTACCTGGAATAGACACGTTCCCCTGTAACTTGGAAGGTGTGGGGGACTGGTCTTTATTTGATTGAGACACAGAGATCAGTCTTGTTCACAGGAACCGCTCTGGATCTGAGAGGCACACTGCGTTGATGGGGGAAAATAGAGAAAAGGAAACTCGTTGTGTCAGCAGCCAGAATAAAGAAATGTGGTGTCCTGTCATCTCTACCTTCCTCCCTCAGCTCTCCCCACACCTCGTAGGGTGCCTCTGGTTCAGGGCAGCAGCTTCCACAGTCAACACAGAGAAATCTGGCCAGCTGGCTACCGCCAGACTCTTTTGCAGTTGCCCTGCAAGGGGACGTTCTGCGACCCAGCAGCTGCTTTCTACCATCAGCAACTCACCCTCCAGAAAATGGTTTTGAACTCAGTTGTCTGTGGCTCTGTTCTGTTGACAAGAGCAGTTAGAATTAGTCCAAAGTTGCTAGTGGCAGGCGGAGTAGACAAGGAGGTCTTGTGTTCTGGAGGAGATAGTGTAGAAAGTAACACCTATACCCTATGAGTAACATCCCTTGGCTTTTTAGACTCTGCCTTCACAGCCTCGTTAACCTTGCCTAGGGCTGTTGTTGTTCCTGAGTGTTCGTGTACCACTCCTCTCTAGTCGGGAAATTTTTTAAACCAGTGGAGAAGGCAAGATTTGGATCTCTTTCTGGAGAACCGTGGGTCGTAATCTGTAGGGAAAACATCTGACAGGAGGGTATGTGCACAGTGGGCAAAATTCAGGGAAATTTATAAACAGCACTGGGGAAACTAATCTTTGGGAAGGTGATTGCTGTGTGATCTGTCCTGTACCTTTTCCAGGATTAATAGTCAATTCATTGTTGTGGAATATGTCTCTTTTAAAATCATCATCTAGGGAACGTCTTTATGTAACAGGCCAAAATTTCAAATGTGCGGGTGTGGAAGGACTTCAAGGTCCGTTACGTACACGGTGTGTAATATTTAGTGTTACAGGAGGTAAGGAAGCAGGTGTGGTTTAAAGCAGAGAGATTGATTGCTGAGGGTCAGAACACTGAAAAAGCGGAACATTATATTCAGAATTAAAGTGAAATAGTGAACAGCAGAGACAAGAATGGGCTATGAGCCTACGTCAGAGCTGTTGGTTCGTGTAGCTGGAGACACCAGCTCCTGAGCTGTGCACCAACAGTGATACCTTAATCATTGTTCTGTTCATGTGCAGTGACACTCGTCACTGTGAAGTCGGACAGTCTGTGATATTGAGCTTTTTGTGCAGGTTCACCAGCATTAGTTAGATTATATTTCTTTTAATTATTAGAAATCTGGTTTTGTGGTTCTGTACCTGGTTGAAGCTAACACGGTTTATGGTAAAGGTGCCACCAGCTGCCCTGGCACTTCATTCCTACGCCAATGGGCTAATTCAGCAGTAAATTTACTTGGATTACTGCTGGTTTACTGAATCAAGCCTCATTTTGACAAAAGAAACCAAAAGCTGAATCTTGTCAAAACACAGTTGCCTTTGTCGAAGCTTGAAATTTTAGTTTACTCAAAACACCACTTGACTCATTCCTTTTCATGCTGAGGAACTGAAATCACGTATAACAGAGAAGATTTGATCGTAGCTGGTTTCCTTTGACTTTCAGGATTCGTATAAACAAGCAGCTAGAGGTTGAGCCTGAGGAGCCTGAGAACAAGCAGAAAGTTAGAAGGAAACAGAAGCGCTCTAAGAAGGAGGCTGAGGAGGAACCTTCAGCAAAGGACCAAGCGGTGGAGGTGGTACTAGATCCTGTAGCTGCTCCCTCGCAGGAAGTTCTCATGGTAGAAGTAGAGAACGTGGTTCATGAAGATTTTCAGATCACAGAAGAGGTTAAAGTAAGTAAATTAATCACACGAGTCTTGACTTGTCCTATAGAGTTGCACCTACATTCCTTGTTTAAAAGGAAGAGTTCTAAGATCAGGCTCTAATTTCAGGCCTAAGAAACCAGTTCCTCATCCTCATAACATGAAAACAGTGATTTTGTACCACAACAGCTCGATTCCTTAGAACTGGTCACATCAAAACATTGCCGAGTGAAGAGTTGGGCTGTGCTTAAATCTGTGTAATATCCTCTGCCAAACCTGAGTCTTTACTCCAGGGTGGCTTGAGTGATCAACACAATTGTGTCTTCTGGCCAAGGACCAGTTTTGTGCATGCAGCAAGCCAACCCAGGACCCTTCTTGCCTTTCCCTGTCTCCCAGGAGGAATAATTGCCCCTCCACCAAGCACTATTTCAACACCCGCTGCTGATGGGTGGCCGGGGACTGGATTTCTGTGCTCCTGTGTTGGAGAGTTTGGGGAATGTCATATTCATACTGAGATCTTGTCTGCCCGTTTCTAGGCTTTTGCTGATGAAATCTTTGTTGTGTTTATAGGCCCTTACTGCAGAAATTGTCAAAACAATCCGGGACATCATTGCCTTGAACCCTTTGTACAGGTACGTGTTTCCCATGCTGCCCAGCTGCGGGAACAGCGTGTTTTCAAGCCAGAGTATGCTGAGAGTTCTTGTTCCGCTTCTCCTTTTGATGTAACAAAGAAGAGATATTTGCCAAATTGTCACCTGAAATTGTGTGCTGGGATGCAAGCTTTATCATCCATTGCTGCAAACAGAGGGGAGGTTTAGAAAACCTGATGTGAAATTTAGATATGAGGAATGATTATGAGTCCTGGGGCTGGTGAGCTGGGCCTAGTGAAGCTCACTGCCGTAATTATCTTGTTCTGATCTGTGTAATATGAGCAGAGTAAGAGTCTTAGTGTACTGGCTCGCAAAAAATTCACATAACTGTTAAGAGAGCATTTCATAGACTTGGTTTTATTTATCAGTGATAATTCCTTTTATCAAAGGATTTATGTGTTTCCTACCAGGTGTTGACTTAGTCAAATTTTCAAGGAATGAGGTATTTTGCTATGAAACTGAGCTGTGTTTCATTTCTTTACGCTGTCCTAACAAGTAAATAACTCTGTGTGGATAATCCCTTAAGAATGTAAAAGTTTGCTGAGCATTTTGGCGTTTATTGCTGATTTTTTTCAGGGAGTCTGTACTTCAGATGATGCAGGCTGGACAGCGTGTGGTCGATAACCCCATCTACCTGAGTGACATGGGGGCAGCACTGACAGGGGCAGAGTCTCAAGAACTGCAAGACATCTTGGAAGAAACCAGTGTAAGATGGAGCTTCTAACTAAAGCTGTGCTGAGGGAACCAGAAGGCTCTCTGGTGTATGTTGTGGTCTCTTTACCAGCCTCGGTAGAGAGGGGACCTCAGTACTATGATTGATGGTGGGTTAGAAGCAGTGACTAGGATGTGGTGAGTCAGTAATAACTTGCCTTGAGGGGAAGCCAGGATGATCTGCATCTTCTTTCTGGGCCCCTCACCACAAGAAGGATGTTGAGGCTCTGGAGCGAGTCCAGAGAAGAGCAACAAAGCTGGTGAAGGGGCTGGAGAACAGGCCTTATGAGGAATGGCTGAGAGAGCTGGGGGTGTTTATCCTGGAAAAGAGGAGGCTGAGGGGAGACCTCATTGCTCTCTACAACTCCCTGAAAGGAGGTTGTGGAGAGGAGGGTGATGGCCTCTTCTTCCAAGTGACAGGGGACAGGATGAGAGGGAATGACCTGAAGCTCCACTAGGGGAGATTTAGGCTAGGCATTAGGAAAAAATATTTCCTGGAAAGGCTCATTGTGCACTGTCAGAGGCTGCCCAGGGAGGGGGTTGAGTCACCTTCCCTGGAGGGGTTTAAGGCACGGGTGGATGAGGTGCTGAGGGACATGGTTTAGTGTTTGATAGGAATGGTTGGACTCGATGATCCGGTGGGTCTCTTTCAACCTGGTTGTTCTATGGTTCTATGGCAAATAGTTGTCTTTCAGGCATTGTCTGCGTGCTGTGGAAATGCAACATGGTTGATCTTTTTACATCTCCAGGTGTTGGAGAGTCCTACCAAACAACCTGTTCCTCACAGGGAGTTACCAAGAGTACACTGTCTGAAAAAACCAGTTTGTCTCTCTTTTCCAGATTCCCAAACGGCTTTACAAAGCTCTTTCCCTCCTAAAGAAGGAATATGAGCTGAGCAAACTTCAGCAGCGTCTTGGAAGGGAGGTAAGATTTGCAAGTAACACATTCCTTGTATATATTTATATCGTACCCACCACTATGATGCTTAGCATGGCCAGCAAAGAATTGTAAAGCAAGAGAATGGCACACACTCTAAAGGGAGATTATTGTAAAGTTAAGACTTTATATGATTCTTCTGTTAGAAATTTGATTTTTTCATGCAAGTTGTATAAGTGGACGAGGTGCTGAGGGACATGGGTTAGTGATTGATGGGAGTGGTTGGACTCGATGATCCTGTGGGTCTTTCCAACCTGGTGATTCTGTGATTCTAAGCAACAAGGCATGAGGCTACGGCATCTGCTGTTAAAAAGTGTCCCAAGTTGTGATTTCATGCAAGCAGGTAAACCCTAAAGGGCTGCAGGCATCTGAGTAAAACCATACAGCATCATATCTAAATAGCACATAATGATGTGAATAGCTAAGTGCTATTTCAAAAGACCCTCTACTCACTGCTGAGAACTGCAGTAGTTCCTGGCTGCATTAAGCTTTAATTAGAGTACAATAACTGCATCAAAGTGGAAGCAAGTATATGAAGGACAAGGAGTTGTATATACTGAGTCAGAAGTTCCTCAGGTTGTTAACTTGCAATAATTGGGGCTTTTAAAATTCACATCAAGTGCAAAATGCTTTTGGACCAGGATAGGAATTGTTGGAGACTCCTTGAGCAAATTGGACACGTGCAGTCTGTGAGGCCAGATGGGATGCATCTAAGGATGCTGACGGACCTGTCATTGTCATTATTTTGATGTCTCAGTCACCTTTAAAACACTGTGGTGGTTGGGCAGGTTACTAGTAAGTGGAAAAAAGTAAATGCCACGTGTGTCTTCAAGAAAGAGATTTGGGAGACTGCAGACACAGCAGCCTGCCTTCAATCCGTGGGAAGATATGGGGAAATCCCTCAAATCCCTTCTGGATGGAAGCCCAGGGTGTGATTTGGAAGAGCCAGAAGGGATTTTCCAAGAGCAAACCGTGCCTCCTCAACCTGATTGCCTTCTCTGATAGGAAGGGAGAACAATGGCTATTTTGCGTACCTTGACCTCAGCAAGGCTTTTGTAGGGATCAACCATAGGATCCTATTGACCAAACTGGGACATTACAGGAAGGATGTAGTGCAAGGTGGGTAAAAAAATCGGCTAGACTGCAGGTCAAAAAGGGTTGTGCTCAATGCCAAAGTCTAACTGCAGCTGATCAATTGTGGTGTGCTTCAGAGACTTGCTAAGAACCTCTCCTGTTTCAACAAAGAGAAATTCATAGTCCCACCCCTGGGGTGGAATAACCCCATGCCACAGGGCAGGCTGAGTGCCAACTGGCTGGAAAATAGGTTTGCACAGAAGGCCTTTGGGGCCCTAATGTAGGAAGTTGAACATGGATTACAAGTGTGTCGTCATGGCAAGGAAGGCTCTGTTTGCAGTTGTGTAGGCAGCAGGTCGAGGTAAGTGGTTTTTCCCATCTATTTGGAACTGGGGAGGTCAAATCTGCCCAGCCTTTGATCTCCTCAGCATAAACAAAACTCTGAAGTACTGAACAGTGGCCAGTGAAGGCCCCCGAGGCGTAGAGGGAGGTGGAGAATGTCTGTCACCGTCACCTTCTGTGTCAGAACATGTTGCAAATTATTTCCAAGTAGCATTTTCAGTTGCTGAGAAGGTCACAACTGAGAAGTATTTGGAAGGATGTGATGTCTGACAGGACATACCAGGAACATAACAGTTACTGTATATGTTGCTGTGTCTAGGTTGAGGAGAAGATCAAGCAAACACATCGCAAATACCTCCTCCAAGAACAATTGAAGATCATTAAGAAAGAGCTAGGTCTGGAAAAAGAGGACAAGGATGCTATAGAAGAGAAATTCCGTGAGCGACTGAAGGAGCTGGTAGTGCCAAAACACGTCATGGATGTGATTGACGAGGAGTTGAACAAGTTGGCCTTGCTGGATAATCACTCCTCTGAATTCAAGTGAGTGCTCAGCTGCCAGAATTAGCTGGGAGGAAGAGAGAAGTTTATATGATCCTGTGAGCTGTTACCTTAGGAGTTTTTTTTCTCTTTTTCTCATAGTTTTTCCCCCGAATATAGCGTGTGATCACATCCTGGCTATGGGACTATTCTCCAGATCTTCTCTTTTACTATAATTTACCTCTCTTACAGCCTAATGCTGTGGATAAGAACCGTGCAGTTCCTTACCCCTCATGGAATGTGCAGTGACTCCTTCAGCCCTTAACTTAGGCTCTTCTCTCCTGTGCCTAGGCTGCTTTTGTTAGATCTGAGAGAAGGTAGCTGCTAGCCCATGACATTGGCTCAGCTACCAGAGGTTGTCCCCAAAGTTTTTGGGCAGGGTTGGAATTGCAAAGGACTGAGTAGCTTCTACCACATAATCAGAGACATGTATTGTCAGAGACTCAGCTTGCTGTGGATGTTTCTTGTCTCTTGAGGCAGCGTGTGCTGTACGGTACAGAACTTGGTGTATGTCCTGGGTCTTTACTTCTAAAAGAAACTATCCTTTATGCAGTAAAAGGCTGCATTTGAGGGCAGGCACATAGAATAGTTTGGGTTGGAAGGGACCTTAAAGATCATCTAGTTCCAACCCCACTGCCATGGGCAGGGACATCCCACTAGATCAGGTTACCCAAGGCCCATCCAACCTGGCCCCGAACCCCTCCAGGGATGGGGCAGCCACAGCTTCCCTGGGCAGCCTGTTCCAGTGTCACACCACTCTCATGGAAGAAATGAGGAAGAAATTCCTAATTTCTAGTCTAAATCTGCCCCTCTCCAGTTTATACCCATTGCCCCTCATCCTACCACCACAAGCCTTTATGAATAGTCCCTCTCCAACTGTCTTGTAGACCCCTTTCAGGTACTGGAAGGTTGCTCATCTTCTGCATGAGAAACATATTGATAATCGTATGCAAGGAGGAGGAGGGAGGAAGGTAGGGAAGACACCCTGCAATTCACAGCTAGCAAGGTACCTTTCCCTCGTTGCAGCACCAGCAGCAGCATGTTTGCAGTGAGAGGACTTGGGAGAAAAAAGCCAAAGCTCTGGGGTGGCAATTGCTATGGAGTGAATCCTGGGAGCAGACAGCCAGACCTGAGAAGGCTGCGCTGCTCTGTGTTCACAACTGCACAATTTGCTGCTTACTGCATCTTGCAGACCTCACATCCATTTGTATCCGTGATCTGAGTGTGTGGAGGTTTAGAACACGAGTGCTAATTTAATGCACTTGTGTTCTCCTCAGCAGTGTTTGTCTCCACCATTAGTTTCTGCTCTAACACCCTTATTTGCCAGTCCTCATTCTTTCTCTGTCATGTTGTGTATCCGGCTGTTTTTCCTTGCTTCTGAGCCAGGAACCTTTCTTTATGTTGTCTCAGTTTGCTGACAAAACAGAGAAAAGTGATTTTCTGTCTTCAAGGTCTATGACCTTATCCCAACAGTTGACTGTAGTGCAGCGCATACAAATAATCCCATTCATCTTCAGGCTGGAACCAGCCGCACACCAAAAAATCATACTTGGAATTTGTGTGGAGGAATCTAGGTCTTTGCATGGTGTGTGGGAGGTTCTTTGTTTCAGGAAAGCAAAAACTGGGAAGAAAAGCTGTGATTTTTTTAAATTTTTTTGAGGGTTTAAGGACAAGAGAGTGAAGACCATAACAAAATGGCCTCTTCTCCCAAGTGACAGGGGACAGGACGAGGGGGAATGGCCTCAAGGTCTGCCAGGG
>WAAB01001475.1:0-10184 GCA_013389865.1 Piaya cayana | reverse complement strand
ATCCATAGCCCGGCTCCCGCTGCACGGACCCCCCCTGTCTCCGGTGCGCGGCTCCCGCTGCACGGACCCCGCTCCAGCGCGCTCCACGCCTCCGTCCCCGCGGCAGGGAGCGGGATGGCCCCCGGGAGCGGGCGCTGGGGGGCTCTGCTGCTGCCGCTGCTGCCGCCGCTGCTGTTGCTGCTGCTGGTGCCGCCGGCGGCGTGCGGGGCGTGCGCGGGGGCAGCGGGCCCGCTGGAGCCCTTCGACTCGCTGTACGCCAGCGGCGTGGAGGCGTTCTCCGGCGGGGATTTCGCGGGCGCGGCGCGGTGCCTGGAGCGGTCGCTGCGCAGCCGGCGGGAGCTGCGCGCCGCGCGGTTGCGGTGCCGCCGGCGCTGCCGCGGGCGGGTGCGGCTGGAGGCGCCGGGGACGGGCGCCGGAGGGGACCTGCCGTTCTTCGACTCGGTGCTGCGGAGAGCCGGCTGCCTGCGGCGCTGCGAGGAACCGCGCCTGGGAGCCGCCTCCCGCCACCGCGCCGCCGAGGAGGTGAGCGCAGACTTCCAGCGCAGGGTGCCCTACAGCTACCTGCAGCGCGCATACATCCAGGTAGGCACCGCCCGCGCCTCCCCGCCTCCCTCCACCCCCGAAAGTTACCCTCCGGTCCATCCTCCCGTCCGTCCATCCCAGGTGCGGTCCCCCCCGCCGCTCTCGCTGGGTGCCGTCACGGCCAGTTCATAGAATCCTGGAATCAGCAGGTTGGAAAAGACCCACCGGATCATCGAGTCCGACCATTCCCATCAAACACTAACCCATGTCCCTCAGCACTTCATCCTTCATCCGTGCCTTAAACCCCTCCAGGGAAGGTGACTCAACCCCCTCCCTGGGCAGCCTCTGCCAGTGCCCAGTGACCCTTTCCGTTAAATATTTTTTCCTGATGTTCAGCCTAAACTTCCCCTGGCAGAGCTTGAGGCCATTCCCTCTCGTCCTGTCCCCTGTCACTTGGGAGAAGAGCCCAGCACCTTCCTCTCCACAATTTCCTTTCAGGTGGTTGTAGAGAGCAATGAGGTCTCTACAGTGACCCTTTCGGTGCTTTTCCTTGTTTGGTTTTGGGGTTTTTTTTACCCTCTTATTTTGGAGGAGGGAGGTTTTTGATTGTCCTTTAGTGTTCAAGAATACCTGAAAGTGTTCAAAGCCCGGTTGGATGGAGCCTTGAGCAGCCTGATCTAGTGGGATGGGTCCCTGCCTGTGGCAGGGGCGTTGGATGAGCTTTAAGGTCCTTTCCAACTCAAACTATCCTGTGATAGTGTAATTCTGTAAATGCTCTGACTTCAGTAGAGAGTTTGTGGAGTGAGGTCCCCAAATGTTCTGTCCCCCAGCAACACCTCTGCCAGGGATGCTTCCCCAGACTGAACTGATGCCCCATTGCAGGAGCAGGGAGTGAGTGTGTGGCTGCGGCATCTAACCTCTGCTAATGGGATCTGACGGTGTTACATGAAATACCATGCATGATACTGTGCAGTCAATATTTTAGCAGCCACTGACATCTTGAGTATTGTCCTCTTATCCAGGTAACTTCTGCCCTGTAGCTGTTACTTGAGGTAAATGTTGTTACCCTTTGAACTTCCTTACCAAAGCAAAAAAAGAAAATAAAAAAAAAGAAATCCACGTCAGGATGGCTGAGGTTATTTTTGGTTTACTTCAAGGCTTGTGCTCTCTTAAGCCAGGTACCTGCAGTAAGTCTTCCTGATCGTGACAAACAGGGACAGAAACTGTGGGAATTTTATTTCATGCCAAGTTGAATGTTTAAAACACTTTTTGAATGTTTCCCTCTAGGTTTTTGCTTTGTTTGAGTATGTTCATAACCTTTTAGTTGCTATAGGCGACTTCATAGGTGAAGACCTGTACAGCAGAGCACAGAGAGGGTGATTCCGCTGATACCTGTTTGCATTTGGAGAGGCAAACACCTATCCTTGGCAGCACCAGAGCCTGTGGTGCAGCACCTATACGCTAGCAGAACAGAGAGGGAAATCATGAGCTACTGCATTTTAAAACCTTTTGGAAAATCATAGCTATGTTGCTTTTTCTGTACTTCCTCTTCTGTCATTGCTTTAATGACTTTTTTACAAGTCAAGGACTAGAACTACATTGGCTTAAACTCTAGTGTCCATGTGCTGCGCAGAGTTCCTGAGAGAAATCCTGAGGGACTTTAATTTGGCTCGCGTGTGATCGCAGTGAAGCTGGCAGAATTTTCCTGTAGTCCTTGCCCTGAAATATGCTCTGTATAATGTCACTGTCTGAGGGAAGTGACATTGAATTTGCCATGCTAAAAAACTAAGTGATTTATTCATCTGAATTCAAAACTTTTCCTGGAGTCACAAAGATTTAATCGCATCAAGTTAATAAAAAAAAACTTTCCTTGGGAATGGGAGTTTTGTCTCACATTTCAGTAAAACTGATATACAAAAATCCGGCTAAGTTAGTATTATGGTCTCTTCTCTTGTTTCTACTTCTCCTGGGTGTGAGGTTTTTTGTTTTCCATTTAAAAATACATTGTAAACTTATCAAAGCAATGTGGTGAGAGCAACCTTTTCTTGTTACATGTGATTCATCTTAATCTGCTTTTGCAAGTCTGGAGATTTTATATTCATGCTCACACTTTGATTTTCCTACTTTCTGAGGGAATAGTGGATGTTCTAGCTCTCTGTATGGATGCCTGGGTTTTTGGGCACTGTGGCCAAGGGAAAGGACTCTTTGAATAAAGCTGTTTGTTTTTAATGTGTTTTTCTAGAACCCTTTTTGATGCTCTTGGATTTTGTAAGCAGCGCTCTGATCAGCTTTGTCCCACAGAGGATCCCATGGTGGTTTGTCTCGCATCCTCACTCCACGGCTGCCTGAGTGTCAGCTCTGTTCCCTATGTGCCAAGGCTGAGTGCCAGGGCTTTGGCGTGTTCCCTGAGGGTTGGGGTGCATTGACACTCAAACTCTCCTAGGAGATCTCAGCTGCGGCATCTGCTTGGTGTTTTGCCTGAGAAGGGGGAGCTGAAAAGCCGGGCTTGTGCAGAGTCCCCCTACCTTGATGTGGGTGAGAAGGCAAGCTGCACAACTCCAGGGGTGGCTGTTTGACCCCTCTGTTTGCTCCTTGAAACCAAAAAGGAAATTAAATGAGGTTAAACATCCTGCTGTGTATCCTGTCTGACTCCTCCCTGGGCTGTTCTGGGGGGCCTGAATGCTGGGGACTCGCTCAGGGTGGCTGCTGGACGGGACAGGCTGCAGAGGTTGATGGCATTTATGGTGTAAGAGAGGAGGAGCAGCCTGGAATGTGCTTCCCACCTCCCACTCATGCTGACCTCGTGCTTGTTTGTTTCTCAGGAGGGGAGAAATGTGTCCCTTTGGGAAGGAGTGACAAAGCAAGGAACAGATCAAAAAAAATTGAAGGGTTTGGCTCTTGTGCAGTGCTTTGAAAAATGGTACTGAATAAACATGAGCTAATCCTTGCAACACTCCTGTGGGGTATGAAAAGCAAAGGCTTTTATTCCTACTGACAGACGCACAGACCAAGTGTTGGCCTGGACCATGTGTGACTCTGCCACTTTTGGGATAGAGGAGCCACCCCATCCACCTAGGGGCGAGTTGGGGGTCTCCCTCTGGCCCAGAGCAAGTGTCAGCAAAGCTTGGCCAGCCATGATGATGTGAATTAGTCTCTGCAGGTGGAAAATTGATGTCAGATTTGGAAGTTTGGGAGTCTCTTTGCTGCATATTGGACCATAGCAGCTGTTGCCCTGGTCTGTGTTCCCCCTGCTTCTACTTCTAAGCAGGTGTTTGAGATACTCCTGCACAGAGCACTGTGGAGGCACAGGGAGATGATGGTGTGATTAGGTTAAGTGCTGGTGGTATCCCTGTGTGAGAACATGTCCCATCAGTCTCTAAACCCATGTCATCCTATCAGTTCCCTAAATAATTTTGTAGTTTTATTTTATTTTAGTCTCTGTATATCTCTGGAATAGAAACAGTGGTCTTCTGATCAACCAGTGTTCTATTTCACAGATGCAACTGGAGTGTTTTTGGTGACTAGCGTGATGCCAGGGGAGTGGTGCACTGCAGGACTGGGGTGCCTTGTGGATTCAGCTGAAGGCTTCTGTGGGCTTTGAGCTCTCGATCAGGCCTATGGGGTTGATTGCAGTCTCTATGGAGACTGTAGACAAATTGGCTCGAACACGCAGGGTAAGTCCAAATGTGCTTGCAAGGCTTCTTTGCAGCTTGCAAGTATGTGTTGTAAGTAGGATGACTCCTTGTTTTCCTAGGACAGCTGACGTTTTCAGGTAATTTAGAAATATATTGGGTGCAGCTGGCTGAGGCAGTTAGAGTAGGATGAGTTTTGAGAAGTTGTGGAAACAGAGAAGGTGATGTGAATGTGGTATTTGACTCTTGTAGTGCATATAGTGGACTCTTCAGCCCACAGAGAAAATACCCTTTGGTGGGTTTCTGAAGTCAAGGGCAGTTTGCCTTATGCTGGTGGCTCTCTGCTGTGTGCTGGCTCTTAAGACTTTGTCAGTGAAACACCTGCAAGGCTTGGCAGGTTGGTAAGGGCATGATTCTTTGCCCTCTTAAATATTTTATTAATCACATCCTCCTTGCTTTGCTGCCTTAGTCACCTTGTTTCTGTTAAAGCCTAGCCTGCAGGCCATGCTGTTTATAACCCTCATCCTTTTGGAAGGTTTTCTAGTTCTGAGAGGGAGTGGAGGAGGAGACAATGGACACTGTGACAGCTTTTGCTGGCTGTGACCTGCTGACTCAGTAGCTGTGTTGGAGTTTGCTGTGGACAGAGCTCCCCTGAGCTCTGAGACAGAGCATCGCTTCCTGTCCCTGTGCTGACTCCTGCAAGTCGGCTTTGTCCAAAAATAACAAAGTAACCTGGAAAAGTTGATCACACTATCAGTTACAAAACCAGGTATTCTTTCTCATCTACCCTAATAACCTTTCCCTTCAGGTCTCTTTCCCTCATCTCATCTTGTTCCCAGACATAGCATCCCCTGGCCTGGTTGCTGGGATGAGCACTACAGCCCATTTTCATTTTCTCTGTATATTGATGGGCTGTTACTGAGCACTTGCTCCTGTTTTGTAAATGCTGACTTGCAATGTTCTCATCTTCACACTTGCCTGTGTGCCCCGTTGCACATCGGTGAAGCATGGAACTGTACGTATCTAGTCTCTAACCACTAGCCTTGAATCTAGATGATGAAAAGCCTTTTAGTCTGTGCTGGTGTTTAAAACAATAAATAAAACAAGTCTCTGGCATGTAGGGCATAGCTTTTCTCTTAGTCATGTCAGATTGTTGGTTGAGCAAAAGGTGCAAGAGTGACTGTATCTGGCTTATTCTGTCCTCTTGGGTTCCCCCTTGCTATGTCTTAGGTGCACTTGTGTTCTGTTATCATGATTTCATGTGTTGTAAGCATAAAACAATAATGTTTAGGTTTTCACTGTTGTGGGAGAGGCTGTTTATTTGTTCTTTAAAGCGGTTTGTTTTTTTTTTTTTAATATTTTTTTGTCACACAAACTTTAAACAATAGCTTAGTCATACTAGTGATCTTGTTTGGGGAGAACTTTGGCTTTGCACTGTTGTCTTCTCTGCTGGGTCTTCCTCACTGCAGCTTATGGGGCAGAGCTGGGGGCACCGTGGGGAGTGTGTCCATGTCCTTGGGTCGCCCAGTGCTCTTCTGCCCACCCCTGCCACCAAGATTTCTGCAACACAGCACAGAGACAATAATGACTTGATAGAAGACCATGGGAGAAAAAAGCAAGAAACGGTGGGAGCCCAAGCTTCGAAAATCTTTCAATACAGATTATTTCCCTACTCCAGTTATTTCTTTAAAAAATCTGGGCCTGTGTGAATCAAAACTCGAGGGAGGAGACTTGTGTGTGTAAAACCGGGCCACTCCAGACTGATCATTCTGTCTTCTGCCAGTGCTTGTGTGAGACTTAGCACTAGCTCTGCTTGAGTGTCTGTCTCTGAGTGCCTGCAGCAAGCTTGGGATGGTTGTTAAGACATCACCGAATTCTTTCCACCTCGAGTAACTCCTTGCTGCTGTCCATTGCTGGTGCACTGGGCCAGAGTCTTTTGTCTCCTTGATAGACATCTGGATTACCTACCTAGGGATTGCAAAGTAACTCTGGATTCACACCAATGTTGCTTTGGGAATTTGGCTCGTTTTACTCAAGGACTGATCTTTTCCATGAATGTTTTGTTCCATTTTCATTTGTGCTGTGATGCTGCACAGACTTAAGCAGGTAGTAGGTTCTTGTCCTGGGGTGAACCACAGCCTTTGGTGGAAAGTGATGATTTCACTTATGATGTCTCAGGGATAGTGACACAGAATAAGGTTCAAAAGGAGTCTTTGCAGGAGCAGGTTACTGAGACTACTTCTCACCACAGCTATCACCTGTCCTGTAAGGTCTGCCTAGTCAGTTGTTCTTGTTTTCATAGGATTTATATGACGCATCCCAGACGAAGACCTGTAGTAGAACTGTCAGATTATCATTATTATTTGGACTACTACTATTAGTGGTGTTTATTTAGCTTTAATCTTGAGAATTTGTATTACTCAGATACTAGATAAATAAATAGGTCCCAGAACTAATCTTTTGGAAAGTGTCTTTATTTAGATTTTTTTGACAGAGCATTCTTAGTCCTCACCAAAGGTTATATGTTAGTGCTCAGAAAGTTAAAATTATGAAGACAAAATAAACTTGGTTTATGGAATGGAAAACTCCGAGTCTTGATGGTTGGGTTAATGTCCTTGAACGATGGCAGGACTAAGTATCCTGCCCTAAACCCAGGACACTGCCTCCGCTCTTGTGGACTGCTTGAGATTAAATGTTTCTGAAATGTTTCATTTTGGGTTGAAAGTATCATCAAAGAGGGAAGGAGGTGAGCCAGTGGTTCAATACTGACACTAACAAATGCAGACTAGGCGTGTGGTTTTGCGGTGGAGGTGAGCTAGCAGTTGAAACCAGTATACCAAGAATTACACTGGACTCCCATGCCATCTTGTGTTTGATGGGAATGGTTGGACTCGATGATCCGATGGGTCTCTTCCAACCCGGTGATTCTGTGATTCTGTGATCTTCACAGGAGACTCTCGATCTTGGCTCTTTAGACCTGACTCCAGGCTGGTGCTGTACTAAGTGTTAGTCTGTGTGGTTGTAGTGACTTTCTACTGGGTTTTTTTTTTGTTGTTGTTGCTGTTTTGGGTTTGGGGTTTTAGTTTGTTTTTAATAAAACAAATCCAAAAGCAAAATTATGGTGTTTGCAGATTTCCACATCAGTTCAACTGCACAGCCCTGCTCAGCGTTTCTGCAAATCAGGACACAACCAATCATCACAAACTGGTCTTAGACATGCTAAGCTCATTTCATACAGGCTAATAATCAGCCGTTTGCTGGCCAGGGCTACGTTTTTTGTCTTGCCAAGTTCCTATTTCTCACCTTCTAGCTGTGCAGTCATGCCTGGACTCCAAAATATACTGGCAGCAGGTCCCAGCCAACAACATTTCTCAGTTTTGTGATGTAAAAAATGTGAGCCTGAATTCCTCCATGTTTCTTGGCCATTCCCGATACCATTGCTTGGATGGTGGAGAAGACAGTGGTGTGACTCACACGGTGGCATTGAATCTTTTGATGTCTTGATCTAAAGGCATCGTAGTTCATAAGCTGGGTTAACATGCCAGCTTGGGCAAAACTGGGTGCCAGCAGTATAGGAGAATCCATTGGCTTTGGAGAACAAACTTCTGCTGCTGTGCTGCAACCTAGGAACCTGACCCTTCCCTGTTCTTCTGTCTCCCTAGCTTCCTAGGGCTTTTTGCACCTTGCTCTTCACTTGTCTCACGATGGCTTCCTTTGGCGGCTGCTTCTTGGCAGAACCTTCCTGCTGAACTGTCCCATCCATGTGCTGCACTGCGATGGGATTTGTTAAATGGCTTTTTGTACCGGCTGTTAAATCTCATCCATACGTCCTAGTGAGCTCTGTTCTGGCTTCTGCTGAGTCCTTTTGTTGTCTTTGGCCACAGGAATAACTAATGGCAGCTGATAATGAACTGCATGTGAATGAGCAATGAAATTTAGCCCTACTAAGCAAACTTATGCCCAGTACTCACTAGCTGTGCCTGAGGTTACAACAAGGATTATTGCCATTTCCTTGTACAACTGATGATTTCATCATGGATGGCGTGGGCAGTAATGAGAAACCATTGTGTCAGTAACTGAGCCATTTGCTGCCAACCTCCCGAGCATTGCAGGATTCTTGCTAGCAGGACTCTGGGCTTGAGGCAGTTCTTGACATCTGGAGCATGGGATTCAGGGGTTATTTATCTTATTTTTTTTCCTTTGGAGGTGGTATGAATTAGTCATTGTGATTGGGTTTGTTCCTGAGGAGTAGGGAGTCCTGCACTCTGTACGTGGCACGTTTCCATATGTGTAGTCTGGACTGAAGCCGGGCTGAGTTTGGATAAATCAGTGTGAACCCAGGGTGACCCAGCTGAGGATGATGGAGTTTCTCTTGCCTCTTACACTGGGGAAACTGAGATCAGGATTTGGCTTGTGTTTTTTTAACAGTAACCGATGGCAGAAAGGAGGGCGCCAATTTCTCTGGAAGCTTTTGTTTCCAGCCAATATATTGGCAATAACATATTGACATTTTTATTTCTTGGCCGTGAGCTGGTGATGACTAATGAAGGCAGGGGGTCTGCCTGTGTGTGGGTTCAGGCAGCTGAGAGCTGTTCCTTGCCAGTCTGTGCCTCCCAACCAGTTCTCCCTCTTCCCATGACAACTGGTCAGTTAAACAGACCCTCCAGATCTGACGTCACAGGTCAAGGATTTGGCCACCAAATAATTATAGGAACAAAAATAGCTTCCCCTCCCAACCCCTTCCTTCCCACATGCTCCTGCTGAATCCCAGCTCATAAATGTCCTTTTTTCCTTTCTTGGATGGGAAGCAAAGCCCACATGTACTAGTTGGAACATATGGCAGAGTTTGGCTGCGGCCCATAGGTTGTGAAGGCCAAATACTTGCTTGTAACTTGTTCACTTTAAAAAAAAAAAAAAGGAAAAAAAGAGGAGAAAACCACGTTCTTTCAGGGTTGGATGAAAGGCTGAGTCTGTATTCATGCTGAGATGGGCAGCAGATAGGCTGCAGGACAGCACGCTGACCATGCTCTTGTGCCTCTTGCAGCAGGGAGGTGACAGGCTGGCTACTGATCTGGTGACAGTTGCCGTCACCCTCCACTCAGGGCCCTGATGCTGGTTCTTGGGTCAGGCAGAATTTGCAGATGGGCTGCTCGGGAGAAGGTTATTGGCACTAGAGGCACAGAGCAACCGGGAAATTTTAAATGTGGGGTGACCACGGGCAGGAGAGGTTTCTGTCTTTGTAGAACTGAAGATTTTGAGAAGGGTGGTGGGAACATCTGGTAGGTGGCAGAAAACACAGGAAGGAACAGAACATGAAGTGACTTTGTCAGAAATGGGCTATGTCTGTACCACCAAAAACATAACTCTGTCCCAGCAGCTTCGTGTCAAAGCACTTAGATCACATTTGTGCAGTAACTGGTTTCCCTGATCATGCTGAATGACAGGTGCCTCTATGGGAGATGCGTTCAGTGCTCAAAAGCTGGGATATAGCTACGAAACCAGCCTCATATTTGTGCCTTTAAAAAAAAATTACCTCCACTATTACAAAATGCATTCTTAGGGAATGGGAGTTACAATTTGATAGGAGATCAGAAACATGTTTTGCGGATGTTGTTGGCTCCAGGGAGCAGTGCGAGGGACTCTGTGTTCACTGGATTTGTTCAGGGCAGTATTGCATAGTGTGTAGTCACTCTGGCACGTGCATGTCGAAGGTATTTGTAGTGTTGTGAGTGTGAGTCCTGCAACGTAGAGCTAGTATAAGAAGGAGTGACACAACACGGCCATTAAGAATAGCTGTACCTGCAATAAATGGCACATGATGCTGACGTGGCTGCTTGTTGACCTGCGCGAGGCTGGTGGGCTTCTGCCCTGGCGGAGTCAAACCTTTGCTTGCTGCCTTGCCAAGCAGTATCGCTCTTTTCTTTGTGTGGAGACACTTTGCCAGGTCTTCTGCTCCTCTTCAGTGCAAAGCCACTCTGGACTTCGCACATGCTCCTCTCCTTCTCAGTATATAGGAATTTTGCAATGGAA
>WAAB01001473.1:0-35031 GCA_013389865.1 Piaya cayana | reverse complement strand
TACATTGGAAAAGACCTTAAAAACATTGAGTCCAATCACAAACCCAACACTGCAAAGACCTCCAATAAACCACACCCCTAACCACATCTACACGTCTTCTAAATTCCTCTAGGCATGGTGACTCAGCCACTTCCCTGGACAGCCTGTCCGAATGGTTAGTAAAATTTCCAGGGAACAACTACTTCCTAATATCCAGTCTAAACCTCCCCGGCTGCAACTTGTGGTCATTTTCTCTTGTCCTAGAGCTTGTCACTTGGGAAAAGACCAACATCCACCTCTTTGCAGCCTCCTTTCAGGTAGTTGTAGACAGTGATAAGATCTCCCCTCAGACTCCTCCAGACTAGCAACCCTAAAAGATGGGTAAATAAAGTGCTCAAGGACATGTTTTACAGGCAGATAGGAATGGTTGGACTCTATGATCCAAGAGGTCTTTTCCTAACTGGTGATTCTACAATTCAATGAACTTCAGTTCCTTCAGCCACACCTGATGAGACTTGTGCTCCAGAATCTTCACCAGCTTCATTGTCTCCTTTGCACACACTTCAGCACCTCAATGTAGTGAGGAGCCAAAAACTGAACACAGTATTTCAGGTGTGGCCTCATCAATACCAAGTACGAGGGGGAAATCACTTTCCTGATCCTGCCGGTCAAACTATTTCTGATGCAAGCCAAGATTCTATTGGTCTTTTTGGCCACCTGGGCATATTGCTGGGTCATATTCAGCCAAATGGCAAGCAACATCCCCAGGTCTTTTTCTGCCAGGCACCTTTCCAGCTTCTCTATGGCTTAATATAGTTCGAATTCCAAATCCACTAGAAATTCAAAACTTGTGGGTGTTTTTTTTATTTATATTAATGTTATTTTGCACAGACTTCCTTCCTCCTTAGTCTTCTTTGTCTAGCCAACCTACTTTGTTCTATTTTGAGAAACATTCTTCAAGGATAGTTATTGCCTTGTTCTGTATCTTTTCCTGTCCCGGATATGGTGGGACTGGTTTGCAATGACAAATGATACACTTCATGAAAGAATTTGTCTTCCTTTTTTTTCTATGCTTTGGTGGGGATGACTTGAGACAGATGTATTGTTTTAATTATCTACTCATTCTGGGGGTAAATCATCACTTTGCAACCTACCATAATAAGCTCAAAAAACAGTTGCCAGGATAGATTACATGCCAGAATTATTATGGAATCATAGAATGGATTGGATTGGAAGGGATGTTAAAGATCATCTATTTCTAACACCCCTTTCATAGGTAGGGCACTTTCCACTAGACCAGGCTTCTCAATACCCCATCCAACCTGGCCCTGAACTCTTCAAGATAAGGGGCATTCACAACTTCCCTGGAAAAATCTGTTCCAGTGCCTCAACAATCTCATAATGAACAATTTCTTCCTTATGTCCAATAGAAATCAACCCTCTTTCGGTTCAAAGCCATTACCCTTTGTCCTATCATGCATGCCCTTATAAAAATCCCTCCCCAGCTTTCTCGTAGGCTCCCTTCAGGTACTCAAAGCTTTTATAAGGTCTCCCCAGAGCCTTCTCTTCTCCAGGTTGAATAACCATAACTCTCTCAGCCTGACCTCACAGCCCAGGTGCTCCAGCCCTCTGACCATCTTCATAGCCCTCCTCTGAACTCATTCCAATAGTTCTGTAACTTTCTTATGTTGTGGATTCCAGAACTGGAAACACTGTTCCAGGTAAAGTCTCACAAGAGCAGAGTGGAGAGGCAGAATCACCTCCCTCAACCTTTTGGCCATACTTCTTTTGATGCTGTCCAGGATATGTTTGGCCTTCTGGACTACAAGTGCATGTTACCAGCTCATGTCAAGTTTCTCACCAACCAGCACCCCCAATCCTTCTCCTCAGGTTTGCTCTCGATCATGTTGTCCCTCAGTCTATTTTGAAACAACATTTTTCCCCTACCCAGCTGTAGGATCTTACACTTAGCTTTATTGAGCCTCATGAGATTCTCACAGGCCCAGTTCTCCAGCTTGTTCAGAACCTCTGGATGACATCCCGTCCTTCTGGTGTAACAACAGTACCATTCAGCTCAGTGTCATCCGCAAACTTGCTGAGGGTGCACTTGATCTTACTTTCTGTGTTACTGATGAGAATATTAAACTACATTGGTCCTAGTACAGATCCCTGAGGGACACCACTTATCATGGATCTCCATCTGGATATCAAGCTATTGACCACTACTCTCTGAGTGTGAACATCCAATCAATTCCATATCCACCAAACAGTCCACTCATCAAAACCATATCTCTCCAGTTTAGATAGAAGGATGTTGTGCGGGACCATGTCAAAGGCTTTATAGAAGTCTAGATGGATTACATCCATTGCTTTTCCTATGTCCACTGCTGTAGTCACCCCATCATAGAAAGCCATGCTGGCTGGTTGGGCAGGACTTGCCCTTGGAGAAGCCATGCTGGCTTGAATCGGCTCCCCGTCCTCCATGTGCTTTAATTTAGCTTTTAGGAGGGTCTGTTCCATGACTATTTCCAGGCACAGACATGAGGCTGACAGGTTGGTAATTCCTAGGATCATCCTTTCTACTCTTTTTAAAAATGGCACAATGATACCCTTTTTCCAGTCATCAAGGACTTCCCCTGACTGCCATTTTCAAATATTATGGAGACTGTCTTGGCAACCACACCAGTGAATTCCCTGAGGAATATATATATATATGTGTGTGTGTGTGTGTGTATATATATACATCTACATTCAGAACCTGCATGAAAGGAAAAGAAACTACACCAGCACAGTAACACAGGCCAGTGAATGTAAAACATCCTACCCCTTTCACACTCATCTTGTGTTTAAAAATGTGCTCCAAGAGGCTCAGATCTGAAGAAGCTGGTACAAGTACAAGTGAGTGTCTTACAACATTTAATTACCTGTGATATCCAGAAGGGCTAACCATACTCTTGCATACAGATGCTTACAAAGTTTCTTACTTTCCCTTTTCAAAAACAAGTTATCTGCAGAATGATGATGATGTTGTCTAACATACAGATATTTTTATCATTATTATTATTATTATCAATCTAAAACTTAAAAATCATGAAACAAAGACATTCTACTCTTTTTTGATTGTGGTTTTACTTATGTTTCTCCATCACTGAACACATTGCATAAGGATTGTATTAACACCTGAAAATATTAACTTTAATATGTTTGTGAAGTATTTTCACTGGGACTTCTTAATCTCAATTACATGAGACACTGATGCATGAGATCTTTCATATTATTTGGTGCTAAAGAAAGCAGGTGAAGCCTTAAGCAGCACAGTACCACAGAATTATCTAATGTGACTATATCCCAAAGCAATGCATGCCCTGCTACATCTTTTGACTAAATTGTCTCATGAATATGCAAACTCTGGTTAAATTGTGGAGAATGCAAAACTATTTACAATTCAAAAACCATCATCCAAATGCATATTGAAAGTAATGACTTTTGGATAAATGCTAATGAATAGGAAATTATTCTGCTTTAAAAATAAGATTATTCATACATCAATAATTGATGTATTTTGCTTTTGAAACTAAGTAACTTCATTTCCAGTTAGAATGGAAGGAGTGTCACACTAGTTATTTGTACTAAATGTTCTTTTATCAGACCTTATATTTACACCACTAATAACTTCATGTTGCTTTTCTACTTCTAAGCATGACCTTACTCAGAATCATTTTCTGCATAATTAACTTTTGAATGCACAGATCAACACCTTGGTGCAAACTTGATGTATGACTAGATTGGACATGCTAACTCAAAAATACATAACATAGGTATTGACCAACAAAAGAAGCATGAACATGCTTCAGCATGTTTCCTTGTGTTTGTTATTTTCAGGGATGGGTGAAGTTTTGATAATGCGAAGAAAAAACATGAATCTAGGAATTTTCTAAAGTTGTTAAAATACACAGTCAACACTGGAATAGTACAAGTCAACATTTATCGTATGTGATGTTGACATATTGAATTACTAACTTGTTAACCATGCCTTTCTGCTTTTCTTATGTCAGTTTCTTTGACATGAACTTTGTGATGAGTAAAAGAACACATTACTAGCACCAATGTGCAAAATGGTTAACTGCTATACTTCAAGTCAGATAGATTATCATGTAATATGATATATCCAATAAAATAGGAATTTCTGTAAAATACCACAATAAGTAAGCAATGGTTGAAAAAGTCTAGTAATTCAGAAATGTTCATAAATAGCTTAGGATCATTGAGAATCATGAAAAGAGGTTCTTCTTTAGGATGGATTAAAAATAATTCTTGAATCATTTTTACTGAATAGATAAAAAACAGCAGTAGAGGGCCTGTGTGAAATAAAAGGATCCTTCATTTCACTTGTCATTAGAACCAAACCTAAATCTCGGCTTTAGAGAAGTTGTTACTTTCTACTCAGGCAACTAAGGAAAGGTCAGATTTTTAGAGGTGATTCAGTCTTCAAAATATCTTTACTTTATAATGGTTTAGATAGACTTTTTAAAGAATCAAGACATAGTAGAAAAAGACATTTACATTGAAACAGTGATGGAAATCAGCCTGTGCACTTACTGTACTTTGTCTCTCTTAGGCTTCCTGCATCTTCAGCTCATAGGTCCCAAGAGCGCTAGCTGCTAGAAGAAGACAGCTCCTATGCAAGCTGTTTTCTGAAACAATTGTATGGAATCAGGCACCTGGGAACAGACTGCAGATTTCTATTCCTCCTTAGCAAGCTGTTCAGAAGCCTTTGGGGTTTTTTTAATCCCATATATGTGTTGACTCAGTTCAGTTCTATTAGGCTGCACTGCCTATCTGTGCTTCGGCTTTAGAGAAAATTAATAAAGTAGTTTGACATAACTCACTGTATAGATCAAAAGTCAGTTTTTTTCATTGTACCTGGAAGCAAGTTACACCTTGCAATATAACAAGTTCAGTCCAACTGTTAATGTTGAAGCAATGCCTGTCTGTCTCACTGGAGTTATTAGAAACATGATTTATACCAAGTATATTTTTGTAACATGAAAATATTTCTGATTCAAGTTTTATTATTCAATGAAAAAATCAGTGAAGAGCAAATTCTGGAGAAATGATAATAATTTATGAAATCACTATCCTCCATCTCCATGTTTTTCCTTCAGCTAGGTACAATAGACTCGCCCTCTGCAAGCTGTACAGAACTGTGACTACATGCAAAACTGAGCGTGAACTGATTGGTACTAAAATTAACAGTAAAGGATCTCTAATTTATAATCCACCATGCTGCCTTTGTAGCCCATTTGCATTGTGAGGTGGAATAAGAATATTTGTGTGTTTGTATTTTGAAGTTTTCCTTCTAGATATGTCTTAACTAGAAAATAAGGCTGGCCTCCAGATGCATGTTTCATAGTGGAAAAATCAAGTTCACTTAATACAGATTTGGGATCATCTGAATGTAAAAGATTCTAAGGGATCTGTTACTCTTATAAGTTACTTCCAGATCTAAGAGTGCAACTCATAGATGAGGCTAACTGATAGATGCATTTCACAGTTTATCTTAAATGCCCAAGCAGAGTACATGCACACACACGCACATTCACACACACACACACCCCCATAAAGACAAAAATCCCATGACCACCTTCCACAAAAAACAAGAAAATATCCCTTAAAAAATACAAAATCTTTTGAAAGCACATTTTGGAAAAAAAACCCTAAAACCAGTCACGGTTCTCAAATAAGTACCTTATTTTCTTGTTTCTCATTAAATCTTAAATACTTGCAACCACTTATAAAAATGTCACTTTTTGTGGTTCCCTTGGTTTAAGCCGTAAAAATAAAAATATACTCTCTATACAGTAAATATACTTAATTAGAGTGTGTATATATATGTCTGTATGGTCACTTTGAATTTTCTTTTGTATATGTTGGCAGGGTGTTGCTGAATTTTGATCATGAATGCAGCAGGGCAACATTCAAATCCAAAGGACTCTCTTCATGTTAAAATTTAAGTCATAAAAATATATTCTGGAGATGTTAGGGCTTATGATCTTAGAAAGCCTTTCTTGAAAATATTTGGCTTTCCAGTAATTCCTACCAAAAAAAATATGTACATTATGACAATATGTACATGATCTTTTTTAATTGAAATATATTAAAGCAAAATATGTAGCTGATTTATTGAGAGGCAGAAAGAAACTCTCTCATCTCATTTTTTACAGAAAGAAAATGTGTCTGTTTTGATTTTGTTTCATGACCAGAAAGGATGCCTTCAGTAATCCAAATCTTTGATCAGCTAGAAACTGGTTGGAGACCATGCAGTCCTTGGAGACAGAAATAAATGAAATGCCTCCAAACAGCTGAAAACCAACTTACTCACTTAAAGGACTGATAAACCAGGTTTTGAATTTGATTTCACAAGTGATAAAAGTACTCTCATAATCTTTAAAAAATTGCAGTGTATAGAGAAAACTCAAGCACTGAGCAGGTCATTTCAAAAAGCAACAGGTGTAACAGATTAGTGAGACTGAGTGATTGTATGACTCAGAAAATGTGCTGTAGTAACACCTCTGCAATGTAATAAATTGATATGCAAGTGGTTACATTCTAATGCTATTTTCTCTGATCTAAGGACAGTTTGATGTGATCTTTGGGCATTGCACTCTTGTAGTCAGCTTTCTCCTTGCCATTCTTGTCTGTATTTTGTTATTTTTAGAGCAGAAATGTATTGAATTTAATACTAAATTATTATAAAGCAGTTCCATTGGTATGTCAGTGCTATTCAGGACACTGTCAAGAATAAATAAGAGAATTAAATAAAGAGATATCCTTGATTTTTTTTTTTAATGGTGTAATGTGGATGTAATGGAATGAAGGCTCAGTTTATTTGTGGGTGTTTATTTCAGTGGGGTTTTTTTCCTTTTCTAGGTAGTCCTAACCTTACACAGTGTGTGTTCCCTCAAAATACTGGAACAAAACAGAATGTGAAAATTATGCCATTACACCTTTCAACAGTATCTTGTCAAAATGCTGTTTGAAGCAATAGTGTTGGCAGGAGTAAAATCTTAAGGCACTAGTAGTCATATTATAAGTGCAGATCCTTCAGTCTCAGAGTAGAAAGCATTTTGTCATGTTAGTCTGGGGTCTATTAGGGCTTCAGCTGGAACTTTGCAACTTTTCAAGCTGACCAACACCGTTAGGCATAGTTTTCAACTTTTGCTAGGAGCAGAATGGGAATAATTTACACAGATAACATTATTTAAGTGTTAAAATCAGTGCCTCTCATCTTGCCATCATTGTACAACTTAGAAAACAGCTGAAAGTGCTAAAACTGAATGCAGTATAGAAAGGCTGGTGTCTGTCATTTAAGAGTCTGAATGCAGCAAAGATTTTTACTGGGTTATACTGGAATTAGGCTTTTGCTCTGTCCTGTTGTCAAATCTCAGAAATGCATGCAGATCAGGTTATTGCACTACAGTGTGCAATTTGACAGATATTTTGGAATATGCAAGGTAATATTAGTTGCTAACTTGTCCTTTGCCCCTTTAAAAATGTATTACTACTGTGGTCTTCCCTTTTTATTCTGTGGTAAGCATTCAATACTCTGAAATAGTTTTGGTATTTGTCATCAAAATCCAACAGACTAAAGGATAGAGGAGTGTACAGTTATGTATGACAACAAAGATGAACATGAAGCCATAACAACCTAACAAACCCTCATAGGAGTCAGTGCTAATTAACACCATGTCACGCCAAAGTGAAAATCTCTGCTGCTTTGGCCCTCAAGTTATTCCCTATACAGATTCACTGGCGTACTGACCTGGGAGCTTCTCATCAAGCAACATGGTCTAAATGCCATCCAAAGATGTAGACAAGGGGATACTTACACTTCTATCCCAATGTGTCTGTCGGAAGGAGAGTGCAGAGTAAAATATAATAAAAAATAAGCATGAGCATGTTAGAGTAAAGCATTTGCATTTCTGTAGGTTAAAGCACAATTACATTTGCTTACATGATGTAGACAAACTCATTAACCTAGTTTTCATTTCTTAATTTACCTTTACTTTTGGGAGGCACTTTGAGACATTTTAGAGGTTGAAAACATTTTTTTCCCCTCCAGCTTTGAGTCTTCTTCCATATTTAAAGAAGTTGTCATATAAAGTTGTCATTTGATAACCTCAAAAAAGAAAAGTAGCATATCCTCTTTGAAGAGATGGATGTATCAGAAGCATAGACAAGCAAAATGACCTCTCAGGGTTATATGATCTCTCAAGGTCCACATTAGATAGCAGGGAGTAGATTGCAGCTCAGATCTTCTTTTAGGCCACTGTGTGTTTCCCTGTTCCCTTTAGCCTAGATTCACTTTCATTGAATGGGAGCTGTAAACCAGCACAGACCTTTATATTAGCTTTCCCTGTTATAATACAAAGTTAAGTCAAGCATCCTAACACATCTACCAGTGAACAGTTCATAATATCAATTTGAATTCATGTTCTAAAAGTTTTAAAATTCTTGTTAATGATACAACAGCAAACAGAGGTGATAAACAAAAGAAATTATGAGGTACCTGTTGAGTAAGATACATAGAATCATAGAATAGAATCATAGAATCACCAGGTTGGAAGAGACCCATCGGATCATCGAGTCCAACCATTCCTATCAAACACTTAACCATGTCCCTCAGGACCTCGTCTACTCGTGCCTTAAACACCTCCAGGGAAGGCGAATCAACCACCTCCCTGGGCAGGATATTCCAATGCCTAATGACCCTTTCGGTAAAGAACTTCTTCCTAATCTCTAGCCGAAACAAGAAAGTATGGTTTATCCCTATATTTTGGGAACTTGGGTAAATAAACCTTTGGAACAATCCCTCAGGGATCAATTAAAAATGTGCTCCAAATTATCAAATGAAGCTCCAAGAGGCTCTACATTCAAGTAGAGACAAAAAGCATATACACCAAGGACTACATTCATTAAATGCCAAACTAACCTGATCGCCTTCTATGACGATGTGACCTGCCTACTGGACAAGGGAAAGGCTGTGGGTTTGGTCTTCTTGGACTTTAGTAAAGCCTTTGACACAGTTTCTCACATTCTGCTACAGAAACTGTCAGCCTCTGACCTGGACAGGAGCACACTCTCCTGGGTGGAAAACTGGTTGGATGTCCAGGTCCAGAGACAGCTGGAGGCCAGTGACAAGTGGGGTTCCCCAAGGCTCAGTGCTGGGTCCAGCCCTGATCAATGTCTTCATCGATGACCTGGATGAAGATATTGAGTGCACCTTTAGCAAGTTTGCAGATGACACTAAGCTGGAAGGTAGTGTTGATCACCTGGAGGGTAGGGAGGCTCTGCAAAGGGATCTGAGCAGGTGTTCCCCTTGCCCCTCCTCGTCTTTTTTAACAATCTCAGAAAACACTTATCTAAGTAGTAGATCTTACAATTTAGAAATGTGTAAACTGGAAAGCAGACTAATGATGTGTGTTCATTTTATAGAGACTGTAGCAAGAGGCTACTACATTTTGTAGAGGCTTTAGTGTTTGATGGTTTCAGCCAGAATTGAACTAGCGACCCAAACAGGAGAAGATTAACTACCACTGAATCTTTTTAACAGTGTAGAACATGGAGATACAATAGATTATATGTTTTGCAACTAAAAAACCACCACTGGTGACACTTAATTAGCTCAGTGAAAAACTCTATTTTGAAATTTCTGACCTAACATTTGTTTTCTGGAGATTCTTCCTTGTGGTAAAACTATGTTTCAAATTTAGTCAGAAGGATGTAGGTTTTTTCCTCCTTCGTTCCCCTGATACTGCAGAGATTAAAACATGCAGTGATATAGGAAACAAAACAGTATTCCTACAAAATAATTTAGTCTTTTACTAAAATTATTTAATTGCAAATTAATTAAAAATAAATATAAATGAGACATTCCAAAGGAGTTTACCATATGATAATTAGGAATCATAGAATTACCAGGCTGGAAAAAACCCACAGGATAATAGAGTCCAAGCATTCCTATCAAATGGAAGGAAACGCAAGAAGTGTCACAATTATGCTACCAAGTGTAATCAGCAGAGTGTGTTTTTATTTCAAGCCTACTTAAGTCTGGGACTTGAGTGACTCAGCTTTGCCATATGCCATGCTTGCTTATTGGAGTACATCATGTCTGTACCATCCCTTTCTCAGTTGTAAAACGGTAATAACTACTTCTTTATCTCAGTATTACAGCAAATCTTAATCCATTAATATTTTCTTTAGGATTTCAGTTGGAATATGTGCACTATGCCAAGAACAAAAATTGTGTCATTACTTTTATGGCAGAGGAAAACTGGGACCTTAGACCACAGGCCAACATCAGCCTGGTTCTTATTCTCATCAATCCTTTCACTTAAGGAAATGAGACTTCTCTGCGTATCATGGACATCTTTACTAAGGGTTATATGAGCAGTTTTTCCCAAAAGAGTCTCCACCACATCTTCACGCACTGCACCACAGTGATTACCTCTTGTACACCAGTGGTTCTCTGGTGTATCAACATTTTGCTTGAGCAGTTGATATTTGTTGAAACTGGGTTCCAGTCTTTATTGCCAGCATCACTGATCAGAATCAGGAAGTTCACTTTGCTCTGCAGAGCAGATCAGTCTTTCTTGGACTAGCTTCTTAACAGAAAAAAAAATAAATTCTCCATACTCAAACAGCATTTTTCACTCTAAAAGTCCCACCAAAATAAGTGAACAGCATCGATGTGAACCAGAATCAACTGTCAATGTCAGTGGAAGTCCTGTAACCACACATGGCACAGATATCTTCTGTCTGGGAAAAAAGAATAGTTTGGGATTTCTCCCCCCTTCTTCCATTAAAACAAAAATAACAACAAACAACCTCAACACATTGAGGAAAGATGCATGATGTATCTGCCCCTAAAATGGGTTGCTGTGCTGCTAACTTAGGCTGTTCTGATGGACTTATTCACACTTCAGTTCAAGAAAACTTATGGAAACTGTAATTCAAAATAGACATTTTAAATATAATTTATGAAAGAATCAACACTCGCTATGAACACAGACAGAGAAAGCAAAAATGTTCACCTTCTGCACACCCTTCCATTTCTGCTGAGGTCAGCAGATGTTTTATTCACCCAGTAAATGCCAGATTGTGACCCAGACTTATAACTTTTCATAAAATTTGAAGGTATTTCAGACATTTCACATGCAAAAGCATTGTTAAAATTGTAGAGTTTGTCTAAAACTAACTGTGTTTTATGGGATCAAACCTCTGAATTTAAGTCCTACAGAGGCTTTCAGGCATTCAGAGACTTGAGGAGGATTTATGTCTGAATTTTTAAATGAAAAGAGGGCATCACACTCTAAATGACTGTTGCAATAAATGGAGCACAACTGCAAAAACTGAAAAAGTGAATGGCTTTATGCTAAATAGGTTACAAATACAGAGTAAATGTGAACAATAAGAAGGATTTATCTGCCCCATATAAGAAAAACAAACAAACAAACAAACAAATAAAACAAACAAGAAAGGTTTGAGTAAAATAAAGTACCCCTGCTTATTCTTGCAGATCTGTGCTCCCTATGGAAACAGAGATATAAAGCCTCCTAACATAAAGAATATAAAAAAATATCCAAAGTAGAAAAGGTCACATAAGTTCCAGGAGAGTCTTAAGGTTTTGCATTCATGTTAGCAGCACTAAAAAATAACCTCATTCTTCCATGGTAGTGACTTAGAAAGAAGCTTTTAAAATCAGTACCCAAAATACAAAAATGAAATTCAAAGACAGGATGGCATTTTTGAAACCAGATTAAAACAAGATTAATTAATTAAAAGAGAAAAATTAAAAATAGGAAGTAGGAAATAGTAGAGCTGGAACCAGACAGGGAATAAAAGGGAGAAAGGGGATGGGGGATGTAAAGCACGTCAGTAAAAGAGAAAAAAGAGAGATGAAAAAGTTCTCAGTAGATGTTGACATCAAACAAGAAAAGATGTGGAGATTTGGAAAATAATTTCTTAAAGATGTGTGGGCTATAATTTTAACAGTAGAAATTGCATTAAGTAGAGACAGAAAGAAAGAAAAAGCTCATTATCAGAGATAAGCTTTGAAGTACGCAGTTATGACAAAGGTACTGTAGTGGATGAAAGTCAGCTGTATTCAAGGCTTAATAATTCAGCATTTCTCTCTAAGGCACTCTCTAAAATTGTATCAATCAAAACAAAAATGCATTTAGAAACAGGGTACATATAAAGAGCAAAAGATTATGAAAGGACTCTAAATACAGAAAAGCTGGAAGAAGTCTTGTTCAACAAACTTAAACATAATTCTCATTAAATTGCTGAATGTGTGTAACTAAGTTTATGGGCAGTGTAAGATGAGAACATGTAGTCTTTTTTATTTTTATTTTTTTCCTCAAGGATTAGGAGATGGGAAAGAGGAATAGATTAACATTTAAATGAAAGAACTACAATGCGTAAGGCTGAAGGTTTCACTGGGATCAGTAGGTCCAGTGGGACACAGATGCAAAGCAATTAGGGTGTAAAGTGATCACAGTTCACCTTATTTTTCGTTTTTCTGAGAAAAATCATCTTTATTTCTCCTCTAAGGCTCAAAGCTGAACAACGTGGATGACGATTTCCCATCAGACTGTCCTGAAAAAAAAGAGTTATGAGGTACTAGGAATCTTGTAGCTGAACTGCAGGCTGTCTCACACTAATAATTTTACTTTTCCAAAACATTCTTAAAACAAGAACAAAGCACTACTGCTATACTTTCTTGGCTAAGTTCTACAAAGCTGTTGAATAGGAACAGTCAGACAAGAACATCTTTTCCAAGCCCAACTCAATAATTACATTACAAATGAAGGGCTGTACATGCTTAGAATTTCTAAAAAACAGGTTCTTTGTCCTAAATCGCAGAACTGTTCAACCCAGAATTTTCCATAATTACTTTCTTGTGTGTCTTTTAGTCAGAAAGACCATTTATCCCTCCATAACTTTCTTTCCTTGCCCCTCTGTGGTTGGTTTCTTCTCTCTTAACTTCCTGATTTTACTTTTTTTTCCCTCTAGTTCCATTTTTTTCCTCTCTGCTCTATTCTATAGTACTATTCTTGGTGGAAGGTCCATTCAGGCGTTCTCCTGACTACATTCCATTCTGCTGAACCCAACCATTAATGGTAGCAATTTCTTTTATTTTCTATCTTCTCTCTAACAGTGTGAGGAAAATATGGCAAGACCCTTATCAGACAGGTTGGGGTTTTTTTCCTCTCCTCAAAACATTCAGTGACATACCAGTTTATCACAGAAGCATATAAAATGATTGCACAGCTTTAGGAAATTCTACTCTAAAGACCTATCCCAAAAGATGTAATTATAGTTGCATAGGTAAACTGAAGACACCCCATAACCCTAGCCACATGACAGTCATCACCTCTTTCACTCCTCTTATTAATATACCAGGTATTTAATGGAGCAGATCTGTCACTGATGTAATAGTCATATGCCCACTTCTATTAACTTTGTAAATCTGTAGCCAAAAATCTTTAGCCAGTAACTGGCTGCTCTATTCTTAGGTATTATCAAATTTACACCAATTAACCAAGAGAGGAGTTATTAGGTTTTATTTATACTTCTTGACATTGAGTAAGTTGGTATTACAGGAAATTTTTTTTAGCACACACAAGAGAGCATGGCCCCTGCTTTTTTGAGGATCTATCAGACAGTTACAATCTACTAGGTGTGTATCAAGCATATGTCAAACTCTTCTAGTATAAACATAGAATTATTTGAGTCAGAATGGATCTTAAAGATGATCTATTTCCAATCCCATTGCCATGGGCAGGGACATCTCCCACTAGACCGGGTTGCTCAAGGGCCCCTGCAACCTGGCTTGCACACTTACAAGGATGGGGCATCCACAAATGCTCTAGGCACTCTGTTCCAGTGCCCTACCACCCTCATAGTAAATGATTTCTTCTTAATATCTAATCTAAATCTGCCCTCTTTCAGTTCAAAGTCAGTACCCTTGTTGTATCACTACACGTTCTTGTAAAAAGTCCCTCTCTAAGTTTCTGCAGACCCTTTTGAAGTACTAGAGGGCTGCTATAAGGTCTCTCTGGGGCCTTCTCTTGTCCAGGCTGAACAACCACAACTCTCTCAGCACGTTTTCATAGGAGAGGTACTCCAGCCTCCTCCTCATCTTCATGTTCCTCCTCTGTACTTACTGCAATGAACCCATGTCCTTTTTATGTTGGGGACCTCAGAGGTGGATGCAGTACTCCAGGTGGGAATTCACAAAAGGAGAGAGCTTCTTTTGATGCAGTCCAGGATCTGGTTGGCATTCTGTGAACATACATTCCTGGCTTATGTTGAGTGCATCCGCCAACATTCCCATGTCCTTCACTTCAGAGTTACTCTCAATCCATTCTCCATCTAGCCTCTCTTTGTATTTAGGGTTGCACCAACATATGTGCTGGACCTTGGACTTGGCCTTATCGAACTTTATGAGGTTAGTACAGGCCCACCTCTCAAGCCTATCAAAATCCTTTTGAATGGCATCCTTTCCCTCCTGTATATCAACTCTACCGCACAGCTTGATATTGTTGGCAAAGTTGCTGAAGGTACACTCAATCCCACTGTTCATGTCTCCAACAAAAGTATTAAATACTGGCCAATACTGATCCTTGAGGAACACCACTCAACACTAGTCTCCTCTTGGACACCAAGTCGTTGACTGCAACTCTTTTGAGTGTGCCTATTCAGCCAGTTCCTAATTCACATAGCGGTCCATCCATCAAATCCATGTCTCTCCAATTCAGAGGCCAGAATGTCAAGTGAGATAGTGTTAAATGCTTTGAAAAGAAGAGAGTGAAGATATAAAACTTCTTTACTTGGACAGAATGTTGACATGGTCCAGATTCCTCTTTGCCAGCATGATGGGAAATAGATTTATACAAAGAAAGATTTGAGCAAAAGCAGCTGAGGCCAAATCTTGTGCTATGTTAAGGACCTCAAGTGTAGAAAGAAATGTAGCTCCATGAATTCTGAATAGAAAGAGAATGAAATAAAAAGACCCATGTTTAAAAATAAAAAAAAAGTTTAATAATACATGGTTTCTTTTTTTTTTTTTAATGGACTCTCTAGGCCAGGAGTTGGACTTACACACAGATAACTACTAAATAATTTAATGCAAACCACCTCTAGGGAGATTTTGATGGGATATGTCGCATGTTTGCCAAGATTATTATTATTTCATAAATAATTTACAATTACACAAGAAGTAGCAAATCTGTATAAATTGAAAGTTTCTACCAAATACTTAGTCATTAGTTTCCTGAAGCTCATTTCAGTTCCTTAATTGTTTATTTCCTTTCCCTTTTCTCACTGTCAGTAATTACCCCAACACTAAGAGTAGATTACAAAGATATCTACACAGACAGCATTCCCTCAAACCCTATAAGATATCCTCTCAAGCCTTGCTCTCAGAGACCTAATACGCTCATCTAATTAGAATAGGAATGTAGACTTAGACCCTATCTGGAAATCTGGAACTGAGCTCTAAAACTTGTACCCTGGGGCTACCCATGGATATACAGTTGCAGAGCCACTGGTACTCAGACTGCCTGGATACACTGCAAGAGTCTGATGGAGGAACCATTGCTTACATGAAAGGATGCTGCCTGCTTATGTTGATCAGTAATAACTTGTTTCTGAGAAAGAGTAGGATTTCTGGGTTCCAACTCCTGTAGGAATGGCAACAGTGATGCTACCTCTCACTGAGAAGGTACCTACTTTTCTAGCAGGCATAGCTCCTGACTCTTAAGTTCTTTGATTCCTGATTTACAGAAGACATCCTTTTTCCATCAGTTCTAGCCATAACCAAAAAAAGGTCCAAGTTCATGCTTCAGCCAAAGCCAATGTTTCTACAGGATCAAACTGAAGATAACATAAAAAGAGAAACAAAGGGAAAAAAAAGAAAAAAGAAAAAGGAAGGTGAAAAAAAGCGGAAAAGAAAAAAAGACAAAACCCTGCTGGATCAGTTAATCAGCCTAAGTACAGTCATTATAAAACATCCAACTCTGTTCATCACTTTAAGAGGATTATCAAATCAAACAGAATTTTACAGGTAGGAAGAAGAATGGCTCAGCAACAATGTGAGAAGGTGCCTTGCTTCATTATTGTTGTCTGTTATGAGATAACAAACAATACTGCTTCAAATTCAAAGCATAGAGAGTTCTGAAAAAATAATTTCACAGATAGGTTGATTGGGCACTGGAACAGGTTGCCCAGGGAAGTGGTTAAGTCACCATCCCTGAAGGTATTTAAAAGATAGGCAGATGAAGTGCTCAGGGACATGTTTTAGTGGTTCATGGGAATGATTGGACTTGGTGATCCTGGAGGTCTTTTCCAACCTAGTGATTCTGTGATTCTGTGACTACCTAAGGGCAACCTGGAGCAGGTTCTCACAATTGTATGGCTGGATGCTATTGTCTTCAACTACTAAAAGTATTCTCACTCTCTAATGAGAATTTTATTCCTAAAGTATATCTGATCTTGTTTTGGTTTGGGTTTTTTAAAGGGGAAAATAGAATTTTTCTTACACGTTATTTTCTTTTTAAAATATTGTTCTGTTTCGTTTTAATACAGGGTTTAGAATTTGTATTGGATACTTAAATCTATGTACCAATTTCCATGTGTGAATATACTTAAATTCTTATTAATGAATAATTCTTAAGTAAATTAATTGTCTTATATTTTAAGGAAATTGCTAATTCTGTTGGAATGTTTGACTCCTATATGGAACAGGCAAAATTCCTTTGATGACTTAGGCTTTTGGGGGAAATATGAAGTGCAATCCCTATATGCAAATCTACTTGCAGAAGCAGTATTAGCTGTCACACCTCCCAAAGCTGTCGTGATGATAGGTGATAGAAGACAATGGGTAAAACTCTGAGCCACTTTTCTCACCCTCATTAAACTTTCTCTTGAGCAGCATGTGGCACTGCAGGTAATGAGTTCCATCTGTGTGTCACCAGTCTCACCTACAGAGAAAAAACATTCAGATGTTGGAGGCAAAAACTGACTTCAGAGAAGCTAAAGTTTTCAGCTAAAAATAAAACCTTTACTTCCAGAATTCTGCAGAACTCCCAGATATTCCAATTACTGTTTCATGTTTGGTACTCAGAAAAAGGGGTTGATCAAATATTTTATCAGATGATCTAGCTAATTGGTGAAACTAAATACAGATAATTAATAATCAGCAATAATTTTCTTCAACTTTTGAATTCTTGAATTTGTGAGTTCAGTCATTCGGAAAGTAGCAAATTACATCAAACTGACAATGTTTTGCTGTGATAAGTCTTTAATATTAAAATGAAGAAAGTAGTTAACAGTCAACCTTAGTGATGAATTGCAGACACTATTTTGAAGGTACAATCCCATAGTAACCTTGACCCTGAAGCAGCTAAAATTATCTTCTCAGTAAAGTTAATGTGCCTAATGTTAGGAACTGCAATTACTAACATTGGTATGTGTTAACCCTACTGCAATAAAACCATATAAAAATGAAATGAAAACGTGACCCTCTTATATGTCAGCATTTCTGCTATTGCCCGTTTCATCCCTCTGTAAGACATGAAGGCAACTGTAATGTTCATTAAAGCAAACCTCCCCATCACATGAGGTAAAACACAAACAGGCCTAAAAGTAGTAAATTGATGCAAGACTAATAGTAATATGCTTTCACTGTCAACTGTTTTTTCCCTAATTTTGCAAGCTAACAGAAAATGTGATCTCACACTCAGACTTGCTGTGAGATTTTCCCAAATCTAGCAAAGCATGGATTCAAACAAAATTTTATTTTGCAAAATTTGATTGTCTTCTGTTGAGAAAAATTTTATTTAGAAAAAAAAGTAGGCTAACTAACCCATTCTGTTAAGTCTTCAGACACACACCAGAACACACAAGGACCTCGGCTGTTTCAGTCACATTTCATTCACTTTGTTCCAGCAGAATTCTCATTTACTTGAAATTCAAATTTTCAATATGGACTGGAATATTTATTCTGTATATTGAATGGTGGAATTAAGTATGATGTTTTCCCTGACATTTCAACACCTTTAGCTGTATGTATTTTGATGGCCTCCAGTGTAACCAGGCTATATTTTTCCTTATTACTGTTTTATTACCAGGATTTTCTCATGGATAACTTTTGACCAAGTTTGCATAATAAAACTGTCATGCATTATAAATCGTGCAGAATATTTTGATAACTTTCATTTAAAGAAAACCAGTCTTTTGTGACCAATCAGGTTTGAGGTGTTGCTGAGATAATCAAGTAATCATTGAAACTTTTCATGTTACACCTGTTGCTGGGAGAAGAGGCCATAAATTCAGATCTCTAGTCAATAATGGTTGAATCCAAAATCCCTACAGCTTATTTCAACAAGGTGCTTGTTCATCTAGCTTTGGCAGAACCTGGTGAGTCAGTGAATATAGAAGTAACTTTCCAATTATTTAAATGTATAATCATAGCAATCCTAGATATAAATTTGAATAACATGTACTTTAAGGGGATAATATCTCACAGCAGACTTTGGTACACATAGTGTTTAGATGCTGCTACAGGGGGCTTTCGAATTATTCATTTTCACAGCCCAAGTAACTTCAGAAATTATGGGGTTTGCTATCTCTTAGTGTGATAATATTACTTACAAAGTAGCCAATCATGTCTTTTTCCTGCAAAAAATAAACATGTATCACCTGCTATGTTGGTATATCTCTAACTAACAAATTAGTTAAACTTAACTTGCATAAATTGTGTTTTTTCTTAAGGTACAAATATCATCTATGGACACAGTGATTTTATTTAATCCAATGTAGCTGACTGCAAGCCTCTCTAGAAAAGATATATTTTAATTTCAAGCTCTTCAATTACTATGAAACATTATCTTTAAAGATCTCACCCAGAAAGCTATGATTTTTTTTCTTTTTTTCAAAATTGTTTGAATAAGAAATATCTTTTCTTCTGTTTCTTCTTTTTATCATAGTCACTGCATCTCAGGTTATCAGCACTGAAATAGAGCTTAAGAACACATGCATGCAGATAACACTTTCCTCACTATTTTTCCTGCATTGATAAGAAAAGAAAGGAATTTTAGTGGGATTTTGATACATATTAGAAAGGCCAAAAAGAGATGATGAGGGAAAAACCCACAACCTTGTTCATATGTAATAAAACTGTGAATACAGCACTGCCAAGATCACTTCATGAATATGGGTAGTCACACGAGGGGCTAAGATTGTCTGGTTTTGCCTCGTTGTTCGGTTTGGATCTTCTTTTTTCCAAAAAAAAAAAAAAGTCATCCCATTATTCAAAGAATATAGGTCAAATCAGGCAGTTGCAGCCCTTAAAGCCTCATTTTTTGAGCATGCAAAGTAGGCATCTCATGAAGTCTATTAGAATTTAGAATGTCTCTTTTTATTAAAGTATTTTTTAAAAAACTTATGAGCCAAGAATGATCAACCATACCCTACCAACATCTTATCAAGTCCCTAATTTTAGTGGGGGCTTTTTTACTAGATTTTTACCTCTTGGGTGGAATTATTTTCCTATCTACATTCATCTCAGATTTCAATTTTCAACAAACTTCAGACAATATACATCATTCTCTGAGAGTGAAACTGAAAAAAGTCTACAGACTTCATAACATGAATTATTTCTATTATTTTTCCATAGAGGAGACTGAGTGGAACCATCAAAAAAGGCTGAAATTTGGCTATCTTCTAGTACGATATGTTATTTACAGATGTACTGAAAAGGTTTAGTCAAGGCACAGAGTTACAATTTCATGGAGTGACTATAAGCTTGTTATAGGTTTATGGCTAGAATCTCCAGTGAAAGAGTGCTGATTTACTGCTGAAAAGGTTTGCTTTGATGTTACAATTGTAGTATTCATTTTACCAGTATTGCCTATCCCTTTATTTTGGCATATTTTTGCAATGTTTATCTCAAAACACTACGTATGAGTATGAGTGCTTATTTTTTATTGATATCTCTCTCCATTATTAGGTTTGTAAAAAAAAAAACTAATAATATGAACATAAATGTCTCAAAAACACCTCTGTACATGGCGGTGCGTGTCTTGTGATGGATCCACTTGTGATTTTTCTGTATTTCAAGCTGACCATTAGCCAGAGTCTGTAGGTACTAGCACAATAAAGAATACCTAAAAGCAATAATAATGTGATGTGTAGTTTATGTAGGAAAAGTATTTTTTAATGCCTGAATTGACTATTCCATGTTACTTTTCATCAAAAATAAAGTAGGCATATTGCTGAATGATACATTGCACAATACACTGCTCTATTGTGGCTTACTTCCTTGACAGATCACCTCACTGGCATCTTTCCCTTTCACAAAAGTGTTTCAGGACATGGATGGAAGTCATCACATAAGAACTTTGATTTCTTTGTTCAAAAAGCTTTGAAATCATTTCATATATATTTTTGTGTGTGATGACATGCCTATGTCATATTGACTAACGATTTTGTTTTATCACTAAAGAGCAGAAACAATTAATTTTTGTTCTAATATTAACTCACATTGCATTCAACCTAACCCTTATTAACAAGCCAGGAAATGTGGTTAAAGGCCAGTCAGCCTGACCTCAATGTCATGGAAGGTTACAGAGCAGATCATCTTGAGTGCCGTCACACTGCATGTACAGCGCAGCCAGGTTATCAGGCCCAGTCAGCTTGGGTTCATGAAAGGCAGGCCCTGACTGACTAAACAGACCTCCCTCTATGACAAGGTGACCCACTTAGTGGATGAGGGAAAGCCTGTGGATGTTGTCCACCTAGAGATTTGTGAAAGGTTTGACACAGTTTCCCACAACATTCTCCTGGAGAAATTGGCTGTGCATGACTTGGACTGGAATAGACTTCACTTGTTAAAAAAAAAAAAAAAAAAAAAAGACTGGATGATCAGTTTCAAAGATTTGTAGTGAAAGGAATTAAAACCAATCGGCAGCTGGTCGCAAGTGTTGTTCCCCAGGGCTCAGTGCTGGAGCCAGTTCTGTTTAATATCTTTATCAATAGTCTGAGTGAGGAGATTGAGTGCACCCTTAGTAAGTCTGCACACTACACTGAGCTGGGCCAGAGTCTTGATCTGCCTGAGGGGAGGAATGCTCTACAGAGAAATCTGGACAGGTTGGATTGATGGGCTGAGGTCAATTGTGTGGGATTCAACAAGGCTGTCAGGTCCTGCAATTGGGTCACAATGACCCCATGCAATGCTACAGACTTGGAGACAAATGACTGGCAAGCTGCGTGTCAGAAAAGGACCTGGAGGTATTGGTCAACAGCCAGGTGATTATGAGCCTGCAACGTGCCTAGGTGGCCAAGAAGGCAAATAGCATCCTGGCTTATATCAGAATGAATGACCAGCAGAACTAGGGAAATTCTTATATCCCTATTCTAGTCAATGATGAGGCCTCACCTAAATTGCTGTGTTCAGTTTTGGGCTTCTGAGTACAAGAAATTCATTGAGCTGCTAGAGCATGTACAGAGAAATGAAGATGTCCACAGTTAAATTCTTCCTCCTAATCTGTGTTGAATAGTTCTGTCTCTCTCATGTGAGGCACATTGTTCATACTCATTTCTGAGTGGAAAACCTGGCCCTTTATTAAACTCATTAAGAGGCACACAATCATAAATCAAATATGTGCAATTAAATGATGTTCTAGAAATGTATATTGCTGGTTGTTAATCGCTTTTATTTTAGGAACAACTATTGAGTATTTTTTTAAACTAAGTATATACCAGTTTTTAAGATATCTGGTGTTACTGTTAGGATTAGAAGTTAAAGAAAGAAATGAGTATTTCTGTTCTATAATTTTCTTTACTTCCCAAAAGTGTATGTTATGTACTGTTGGCATGAGTATAATATGAATTTAAATACTGAGGCTGTTTCCTTGTTCAATATCTCATTCTAACTCACCCCTCTTCCCCACATGCAGGTTAACAACACAGTTGCTTTTCTGAGGGTTGTACAAGCAATTGATTTTTCAGTTCACAGAAGAAGGGGAAGTTGTCTCAACAAGAGTGATAATTGTTTGAATATATGCATTCAGATTTCTTCTAAATGTGAAAGGAGCACACCAATATGTTCTTTAAAAATTCCTTATTTGAGAGGGCAAAGTATCTTCATGGATATAGAACATGTGGGAAAATTGTAAATCATAATCTTTTTGTTGATTCACTAAATCACAGAAAAAAATATTAAAAATAATAATTCAGTCATTCCTACTCCCCTATCTGTCCTTGGGCTTTTATTGTCTCTGCTTATTGCTTTCTGCAGAATTTCTGACTATGTGAGATCATGTACACTCTCTAAGTTGTCTACAAAATATTTACACACAACATTCAAATCTTAATAGTTGCATTGGTTTAAAAGTTTGAATTCTTAAAAGAATTTACACATTATATTAAAAGCTCCTAAATATTTTTTGTTTCTATTTTGAGTCTTTCCATATTATAAAACTTTGCAGGGGCATTAGCACACTGGATCTCACCATGTTCTGGGAAGCTGGTTCTATTGATTCAGGCCTAGTGTGCTGACCTCAGTTTAATTACTCTAGATTTCAAATGCACCTGATTGTAAAGCATGACTCCAAAGTATCTATAAGTAGATATTAAAATCATGTTCACTCACCCCCATCTACCTAGTGTGATAGAATGTGGAATATCTTATCTCAAACTCATTTATCCTCCCTTGCAATATGGAAATACATTGCTGAAGTTCAGAAAGGAACAGGGAAAGCTGTATGATATCTGGCCATCTTTACTAGCAGAATAGTTGGTCTTTTATCTGTAAGGCATGCTCAGAGTCCTTGTCTGTCAACTTCAGAAGGTAAAAGGAGTGTGGAAGAGAATCATGTGCCCCTCCTTGTGTCTTCTCTTAGGAACTTCCAGAATACAGTTTAACTAGGTGTGCCATGTTTCTGACTTTAGCTCTAGTCAAATAAATGCAAGGGCCCTGCATATTCCTTCCTCTTCTCTGTTGCTTTTCTTACTTTCTTGTTCTATGAGATGAAGCACCTACAGGATACTGCCTTTGCTTTGTCCCAAATCTGGATAACCCTGAAGTAACTATACAGAAATATAAACAAAGAGCACCAAGAGACCATTGTACACTTTGATTAGGAGTAGAGATTAAACTTTTGGTCCATTTCTTGGCTATGAGAAATATGAAATTCTGCAGTATGCAGTGGTCTGATTCATTTAACTGGCATTAAATTTTCTGTAAGTCAGTTGGCAGATTTTCTCCCAGTTCACAAATTTCCAAGGCAATTCCTCAGTTCATTCTCTGATACCCCTCTTTGACATTGAAATGAGAGGGACTGAAGACAGTGTCAGTTAAGACTCAGTCTGCTTTCTTTGAGCTACAGAATACAGCTTTTGCATTACAGAATTCTGTGACAAGGTTTAAAAATATATCTCTGAACAGAAGTTGTGCTGTGCCCCTGCTTATATCCCCAATTGTGCTGTAATATAATGCATTTTAACAAAATTCACAGAAATATTCCATGAGAGCATGTCAGAAAATTCGAACAGACTGACTCTGCCATCTGCTACTTCTGATAAGAGACTCATCTGTCTGTTGAGCAGGTAGTGAAGAGACTGAAAAAAAATAGAAGATAATGAAACACTGAAAACATGTTGTATCTCTCAGTTACTTGTGGATACGCATCACCTAATTTGGGGTCAAACCAATGTTATTAAGCATTTAGAATGCTTTTTGGATTCAATTTGAATTAAATATGAATATATGCAGGACATTAAAAAGTAAACCTATTGATGTAATTTGGCCACTGAACTCAACTCTATCTGTTTCAGTGACAAGACTAACAAGAGAAAGCGTAATTGTGAAGGAATGTTATCACAGCTGTGTCACTCATAGTACAATAACGAAATCCTTAGTCTACTGGGGCACACAATTAAAATAGCTTGAGGATTTTCTCCATAATTGCAGTCTATCCTGAGTATGTATGGCATGCAGTTCCAGTGTCCTGAGAATAAATGTAAGAATGACTCATCCTCTCTTTTTTCCAGTACCAATTGAAAAGTCCTCCTGTTCTGATTGAGTTTAGAACTTGATTCCTTTCCATTCAAGGCAAAGTCACTGAAAGCCTGGATTTAACTCAGTTCTGGTTTGCTGGTTGCAACTATGACAGTTTCCATTCCACATAAGTATTACAAAATGCTTACAGCTTAATAAGACTTTATTGTTCTTGCACCCTTTATTTTCTTTCATGTTGCCAGGCAAATAGACCTTCCAGAAGCCAATGATATTAATGAAATTTGCTGGTTGTTATCAGATAGCAGTCCACCATTATCATCTGTCACTCTATGGCAAGGGGAACACAGTGGAGCTGACTAGAAAGGGTAATGTTGAAATAAGTCTTTAAAAGTACCTTAAATACACCCTTGTTGGTGATATCTGAAGAAAGTGTTTTCACTGAGATTAAAAGGAAGACTTTAGAGCAGATTATGAAGGTGCATGAGGGTAGCGATTTTGTTCACCGTCCTAAGAGAGTATAGGGAGGTTTATGTCCTCAAAGGAAGGCTGGAAAAGGAGCTATCATTGGGGAAAATTAAAAGAACAAAAGGTGGGAGCTGTGATTAACTCCAAGTGTGGATCCTTAATGGGAAAGATAAACAGCAGAGGAACAACTGTCTGAGTGGGATAGAACTAACATTAACCTTTTGTTTTAAGTGACTGGAACAGAGGTAAAGCCTGCATGTGAGGCAATGTGTTCTTCAGCATTGTAGGATTTTATTCAGGATGAAAGGCAGAAAGGATGGACTAGGAAAGGATAGACTTGAGGGAGATCTGACTGAGTGCTAGATACTCCCCTGCTTGAAGTAAGGAATGCCAAAGGGACTTCTCCGAAATGGCAACTAGTAGAAATAACACAAGGTAGAACTCAGGGGTAGCGAGACTCATCAAAAAACTTCAGTCAGGAAAGGTTATTCTTTACATCTCTCAATAAAGTCCTTCCATATGCTTCTCATTCCTTCTTTTAAATCTCTGGAAGTCCTCTCTCCCTCAGTGGAAGAAATCAAGCAGGACCTATCTCCAGGCTGGATAAACTGTTTATGTAGATCTTCCTTTTGCCTCACATATTCTACCATTAACTTCCACAAGATGATTGCTGGTGTTCTCGTCTTCCACTAATCTGTCTGTGACCTGTTTCTAGGCATATCTAGATCTGACAGTCTTATCTGTACATTTTAAATACTGTTGTGAAGTTTACACACCCCTTTAGACCTCATCCCCAACCACATAAATGTGGATAGACTGTCAAATCTGGTATGATGTTCCTGCCCATGGCAGGGGAGTGGGAGCTAGATGATCTTTAAGGTCCCTTCCAACCCTAACTATTCTATGATTCTATGATAATTTTAAAGTAAGTTTGCTAACCAGTAATTATTACCAATGAAATTTAGTTTGAAACAAAAAAACCTGAAAGTTGGGGAGACAAGCTACTGTTGATTAAACTGAAACGACATTTTCTGCATATCACTATAGTTTGAAATGTCAGTAGCTATAGTCTTATCTCCCTGACTTACTTTTAGTGTGTGTCAAATTCTAGGAACAAGGTAATAAATAAATGTCTATCTTCATACTTTGGCAGAAGAATGTTAAATCAGTGCAGTAAAGTGATCTTAAAATACAGATAAAGTGTAGAGAACTTGTTGTAGAAGCAAACAAAAGTTATAATGATTTTTTTTCCCTTTTCTGTATCCAATTGTATCTTCCATGAATTTGATTAAGAAGAAATCTGATATATGTGTTGAACCAGCTAGCCCATTTAAGAGCTATATGATTCGGTTACTTCTTACTCAAGAAAACGTGTTTTGCAGAGTGACTAACAACCACTACCAGTTCAATCCAATCAAAGTTAGTGATCTTGTTTAGATTGTACTCCTATGTTCAATGACTGGAATAATTCACACAGGAATGCTCCAGGATAACTGATGAACTTTGTACCAACTGAAAGATCACTACAGTATGAGAAAATATTGCCATTCTCAGTGAATTAGTAAACTTCTTAGCACAAAATCTTACTTGTAAATCACCATCAACTATTCATGAATCTTATTGAAGGCAAAACTTCAACAAATACAGGGAACAAAAATGCTTGTTGAATTTCTACAGAATTCTAATCCATGATAAGACAAGACACAGCAGAGAAAGAATCATACTCTCACAGGCATAGTACCTATCTTGTTAATTAATGAGGATATTAATGGTAAAAGCAAATTCATGTCAAAACACAAGTTCTTGCACAAGTACTTTTGCTGCCCTTGAACTTTGAAAGCTGGTTTACTGTCAGTACAGTATGCCATCTTTTTTTTTGATGGACCCCAAAAGGTTCAAATACTCCCTTTCCTGCATTACTGCAGGAACATATGCTGAAGCATCTAAACCAGAAGCTTGACAAAACTGTCCTTGACAGTAAAGCTTGGGAAAAGTTTAATTTTATATGGAACTGGAATGAAAATACAAAATTAATTAAAATAATTGTCCATTGGAATAGAAATTATCTATTTTAAGCAACCTGAGCAAGTTTCAGACTTTATGAATGTTTTGTGTTGTTCTTATATTCAAGCAAGATGATGTTCTGTGCATTCTGTGTTATGGGGAATCTCTCACCTTCACTTTTTCGGTTCAGTTTTTAACTCCACTTGAACAAGAACAGATACTTCAAAGCTTTCAGTCTTCTTTTTCATAGTTCATAATTAAGAAGTGGAAATATAAAAGTAATATTTACCATGGTGGATAGACTGAGCCTGTCACACTCTCCATTTGTTCCACAGATGGATTGTCCTTGAAGTAGTATTGGGAATGACTCTAACCAGTGAATCTTTCAAAGACCATACAATTGAGATCTATTGTACAATTTACACCTTGTGGATAATTGTGTCAGGCTCTCTACTGGCACAGGAACCATAGACATATCTTTTTTTCCTTGGCTCTTTTCTTTAAACTCTTTGTAAGAATTGCGAGGTATTAGCCAAGCACTTTAGGAGTTAGAAAAGCACTTGTGTATTTGGAAGCTATGGACACATCTGTCATAACCAGTACTACCCTTGGTTACCACCTTTGGAAATTGACATTGACCTTTCTTTATTAATGCTATCCTCCAATATAATGGATTGAGGCTTATGATGATCTGAAAAGAACTTATTAATTATCCCCACCTTTTCTTTTTCTGCAAGTTGTCCTTATCTTGCAAGACCACATATGTGACTTTAGAGAATGCTATAAAGCCTAATCCCTATGTTGTACACACACAATTAATGAATAACAAACTACAGTTTCTATAGCTATAATATTGTAAGTGGTCATTATGTGCAGATATATTAGAATAGTTGTTTATTGTTTACATGGTTTAATTATTCACAGGCATATGTAGAATATTTGTTTACACATATCCTTTGTGTATATGAGAAGCCCTTCTAGCAAAGTTAAACATCCTTATATGCATACCAGATTTTATATTTAGATTGAAAGAGCTTCATTACATTATTTATAATTATCTTCCTCATTCCTTTTTGTTATGACTAGCCTGAAACAGACATACACAAAGGCATTTCCAACTGTGTACTGCATTGATATAAATAAATATTCCAAGAGGTCCATATTATACACCTTTCACATAATTTTCCCCTACGGAGATTACTTAGCAAAATCACAGATCATGAAATTTCTGATAATACAGTAAGCCTCTCACAATATTTCCTTTTCATACTCTCATGACATTTTTTTTCTATTACAATCTGAAATGTATGGAACATAAAGAAAAGAGGGATGTAGTGGGAATAAAAGATAGATATAAATGCTATAAAACAAGAACCAGTTTTTTCTATTTGTTACTTTCAAAAAGTATTCAATTGGGGTGCCTGGAATTTTTCAAAAGTAATGTACCTATCAATAAAAATACAGTTCTTGCTCTATCAAATTTTCCTATAGACATCTTTTGTACTTTGTAGTGTTCAAAAATCTATTACATTGTTTTTAGAGATGCATTCCATTCTCTTTTTAGATAATGGAGTAAGGTCATGGTACCATTGAATTCAAGGCACAGCCTAAGCTTCATATGCTTATTCTACAGCTGATAATACAAATCGAGGTAATTGTGGTTCAGGTCCTGATTTTATCATCTATATCATTCTGAACTGAGCATTCCCAAATTCATTTCTAATTTATATATATGATATTTCCATAGTCCATAGCTTCTGAAGCTGAAGGAACACAGGTTCAAATTTTAATAAATTTTAGCAAATTTGGGATTACTAAAGCAGCTGAAGTGGGGCTGAATAAGCCTTCTCTCTCAACACTGTTTGAGTATCAGAACTGAGTACTAGGAGAACATAAGGAAGGAAAGGGGACAAAGGTGCAGTTCTGTATAAAACAGCATCTTGCATCAACCTGTCTGTGGTAAGCATAGAATCATGGAATAGTTAAGGTTGGAAGGGACCTTAAAGATCATCTAGTTCCAACACCCCTGGAATGGGCAGGGACATCCCATTACATCAGGTTACCCAAGGCCCCATCCAATCTGGCCTTAAAAACCTCCAGAGATGGGACATCCACAACCTCCCTCAGTGTCTCACTACTCTCCTGGTGAAGAAATTCTTCCGACTGCTCTAGTCCAAATCTGCCCCTCTCCAGTTTACACCTGCTCCCCCTCATCCTATCACCACAAACTTTTATGAATAGTTCCTCTCCAGCTTTCTTGCAGGCTCCTTGCAGACCATCCTTGTTGCCCTTCTCTGGACCCATTCCAACAGCTCCATATACTTCTCATGTTGAGGATTCCAGAACTGGACACAGAATTCCAAATGAGGTCCAACAAGAGAGGGAGAGAGGGCAGAATCACTTTTCTCATCCTTCTGGTCACACTTCTTTTGATGCAGCCCAGGATCCAGTTGGCCTTCTGGGCTGTGAGCACACATTGCTAGCTCATGTCAAGTTTCTCATCAACCAAGCACATAATATATGTGTGTGCATGCATGCTCTATCTATGAGGCAAACACAAAGTAATCAGTGTTTGTTCAGATTACAGTGAAAAGAGGACTAAACTCGTTCAAATTACCTTGCACTTGCTTGGTTAAACCAGTTCACTTGGACAATTATTGTGATTCAGCTGTGTCTGAAAACTTAGCTTCTTCTTGAACTTATGTTCTGTTACATGTGTCTCAATTAAGTATGCATTGACCCAGTGCAAGAAGTGTTATTCCAATCCAGTTGTACAATCTTGCAATCTTGTTATGAGAAGGGTTAATTTGCAATGGATATAAACTTGAACAACTTCATCAGAGAAAAATATTCCTTCCAATTACAAAGCTTACCTGTTAATCTGATGGCTAAGATGCTTGCAAGGGATTGAGAGTTGAAATATTCTAATTGTAAGTATTTGCATAACCTAGGAAAAAAAAAAAAGTAACACCCTCACTGAGATCTTGTAACTAACATGCTAATGCTTGTGAGACATTTTTATTTTAGTTCCCAGAGACTGAAAAAGCTCTACTCCAACCAAAGCTAAAATCCTGGTCCTGCTGCTAAAACCAGAATACCATGAATTCCTAGAGACTGACTACTAAATTCCAGGACTAGTAAATCACTTTCCAAAAATTCACTCATACCATACTGTCAGAAACTATTTACTAATATAGTGTATATTTAGTATATTCATTTTTATATTCTATCTGGCTATATGTATACACATTTCCCAGGGTCAATGTAACAGGAAATTAATTTAAATCAGGCATACAGCACCAAAACTCATCTAGAGCATTAATAAAAATTAAAAAACATAATTATGGTTATCACAGAGTTTTCATTTTTTTCAAAATGGAATCTTTTTGATTGCTGAAAGAATATCATTGTATTGTGACAGAAAAAAAATAGATTTAAACTAGACATCATAACTTTTCCCCAATCAACCTGTGGGTTAAGATACAATACATACAAATAACATACAATGAGGTTATTTGCACAACCTACTCTAGAAAGCAATTTAGGTGCACATTCAAAGATGACAGTTAAAAATCTGCATTTGTGTACAGTCAATAGAGAGGTAAAATCCTCTAAGAAGGTGATTCATAGCTCACAAGGCAAATGTCTGAAGTACAAATATCCCACAAAGCATTCAATTAGAGTACCTGCACACTGGACAGATGGCAGACATATTAGGGTCAGATGTGAATATAAAATAAAGAGTCTGCATTTCATTATGGTCCTGCATCACTAGTCAATATATATAAGTTATGAATCCAAAGTACTTGTGACAGTAGTTACACACTGGAATAAGCACTGGAAAATAAAGCAAAAATCAGATATCTGTAATATTGCAGACAAAGCCACACAGTCTCAGCTAATCCCTTGTCTAGTGATCAATGTCATTTCACACAAAATAGGCAAAGGTGAAAATGAAACATTGATGTTGTCATTGCTAGCTCAAATCTGGAGCCGGTTAGGCTGGTGCACTTTATAGTGAGAGTACAGGTGGTAAATCATCTCCCTTTTGGGTCAAGTCAGAGAAATGATACAATTACAAAGACAAGCATACTGCAGCCAGGATGATTCCAATAGTTGAAAATTAAATGCTTGTTAGCACAGCCTTGACAGGCATTAAGGATAGTGTATTAAATATCTGCCGATTTGGATTAAAATTGTTCTGTGCAAATCTGCTCAGGTAACTTGGAAGTTGTTATTTCTTTCTATTTCTCTGTTTAGAATTTTGCTATAAATTAGTGAATTTTTTCACAGGCATGAGCCCTGGTAATATTTTCAAGTAGTCAAGTTCTCTCTCCATATCTGTATAGCCACACTGTGCTACTGTTTCGTTTTCCACAACATTCCTGAATGCTTTACTCTTTCTGTATGTTCTATTCTATGTAAGTCTTCATTGCTATAGGATCTGGTCTCTTTCCAGTGCTGCCATATGTATTAGTAACTATGCTTTAGCAGAGAACAAAAGAAACTTTAGTCAAGTGCAAATGATTGTGTTTGGTGCAATAATAACTGGATGAAATTTAATGTCCTGTATTGTACAGGAGACTGAATAGTCTATAGCTCTGTTCCTGCCTTAAGGTCTGTACTTATATCTGAAGAAGCAGATGCAAGGATATAGTGATGCTCAAAGTCTAATATATGTGTATTTGGCACATACCAAGTCCTGTTCATCCTCAGTTCATATCCATGTTTTTCTCTCATAAGAAATGAAAAATATCACAGGGTCTTTAATGACATTCTTAATCTAAGTAATTAGGGAATTAGGACACTGTGTGACACTTTAGTATCTATTGCCACATTCAACATGTGAAACCTTGACTATGTTATGGTAACTCCTGATTAACCATGTCTTAGAAACGCATCGAGAAACCCCATGCCACCAAGAAGGGGTCTGACCATGCTTAAAAATAAAAACTATATCTCTTGGTTTACTCCAGAGCAAACATTTTCTTTTTCAAATCTCTTGAGCTCTGACAGTAACAAATAGGGCTTTTATAGGGACATCATAGTCAACAGAGAGAGGGTGAGTTTGCTTATTGGATCCTTACAGTTGACAACACAAGCTTCAGTGGCTAATATCAGTGAAGCTTTCTGAAGACTGATACTTTTGTATTGATTTTTTATATATACTAAAATCTTGCAGGATTTGTACTGCATTCTTGTAGGCATGCTATTTTTTCCTATTCTTATCACTTGTCCTGTGTTTTGTTTTCTGACTAGTCTCAATTTGCAACAAAATGTCTTTCATTACACTTTTACATTTGCAAGTTAAGTTAAACAGGTTTAACTAGAGGCCATAACATTCTCTAGTAAAACTTTTAATTAAAAAAAAACCACTATCCAAACAAATTATTTTTAGTTTGACACACCTTTCTGTGATATCTGAATGCACACTTCACTGCACTGAATTTGTAATAAATCTTGTTTTCACAGATGAACTGAAGAGTTGATTTGTGATTAACTGTGGAATTACTGGCCAGATGTTTCTATTTAGAATTGAAGTTGGGATTGTATACCACTGTCAATATGGTATGATGCAAATAGCTTGTTTAATTCAGCTGAGCCTGTTTGAAAATAACTGTCTGTGTATTTAGCTTCCTAGTTTCCTTTGCTCTTCTGAAAGACACACACTGATCTTTAACGGCCCTTCCAAAGTAAAGTGACTGCTTTCTGTGTCAAACAAAAGCCGTTATTAATGTGAGTTAATCTGTCAGGTACTAAGGAGATTCTGATATGCTAGCAAATTAATAAATATTCATAAATTAACTTGAATAAGAGAATGCACAGATTCTCCAAAGAACGTGATATAGTCTTAATCCAGAGTGTCTTGTAATAATTAACAGATAAAATAGGCGGTTCATTAAATGAATATGCAGTGTCATGAAATCAGACCTGTGCATTGATCGCTGCTAACTTAAGGATTCTTCCATAGCTAGGATATTTTGACACCCCATTTATCACTAGCCCTATTTTTAGATTTTTAATTAGCAGTTCACCAGCCCTTACCTCATTAACTTAGCTTCTGCAAAAACATTATTTCTAGAGATAATAGCTAGGTCAAGATAATCACCACTCCAAATTTCTTGAGCTGCAAGGAAGGACAGGACTTCAGCTTCTATGACATGAAACCATATTTCCTAGCAGGCAAATCTGACCTTGATTCAACAGCATGTATCTTATTTTCCAAGCAATTTCTCTTAATGTATTTTTCTAAATGCATTAACCTCAAACCCCGCACCTTTTCAATGGCAATTGAAAATTTTTTTCCTAATTTATCTTAAATGCTTATTTCTAAACCTGTGTTTGTAAAACTGTTTTGTGAAATAGTTCATCAGAAAATTGTACCTTGATATGTATTTAACACAGCTTGCTGTATACTTGTATAGCTAGTTTTTTAAGTGATGGGTCTTTATAGTCTCATCATGAGAGAAAATAGCATTTCCAGAAGTCAAAATGAACCAAATAAAGACATTTACACTTACATCTGTTAAGTATAAAGGCTTAAGAAATTAATAAGAAGCAGACAACTGACAATTCAATGAAGTATGTCTTGTATAGATGTTTCCTTGAATTTGAAGTGTTTATTTTATTTCCTATATTATCTGAAGGTATGTTCCACCACTGATGATGGATTGGAGTGCACATCATACCACACTGTTTCAAGGCTATAATTATCTCTGTAATATGCATGCTATATTTCCAACATACTGCTTAAGGCTTAAGGTTTTCCTGTTGCAAGATTCACAGTTAAATCATCTTAATATTGTTGTTTTGTTCTAATATATGTAGAAGCAATGAAAACATTAGGCTAACTTCAATTAGAAGTCCAGCGAATTAAGTAGCTGAACAATATTTGCACTCGTGATTGCTGTATCCAATTAAAATTCCTATCAATTGAAATAATTGATTAGTCTCTTCAAGCAGAGAGGCTTTCATCATCCAAGCAGTCTAAATAATTTACATTAGAGCTTTCAATGCATTTCAGCTGCTGTCATCTCTGCGTTACAAAACAGTTCATGGCATCCTAAGACCTACTTTCATTACATGCACCGATTTTGCAATCAATGGTGTACCAGAAGTTCAGAACACAATCTAAGAAGGTCATAGTTCTGCCATTAAGAATGATCTGGGGAAAGGTCACCTAATTATTTTGTGGTTTATGAAGTTTATTGCTATGCTCTGGAATGTAGCTTCTGTATAAGCAATCTCATTATGTTTTAATGCGAGCTTAAAAATAAAAAAAAATCCATGTATTAAGATCTAAATTCCTCATTTGCAAAATCATTGATTTGAAAAAATTAAGAACAGAACTCTTTGTCAAGATTACACAAAGTCTGAAGCTTATCCTTATATTATTAAAGCAATGGGGGACAAAATGAATTTCTCTGAAAATATCATGTGCTGTAAATACAAACCCAAAGGATGTAGTATTCCACTTCATATAGTCCGCAACACGCACAAAAGATCTTATTAAATTCCGAAAAAATGTGGTTAAGAACAAGATCTTTCACGAAGATTTAAGGTGTCTCAGGAGTTATACTGGATTTTAATTTACCTAGTGTAAATAGACAGAATCTGAGATAAGCAGGGAGGTTTCCACAAAAAACATATTTATTTTGATTTTATATTCAAATCTTTGTTCACTTGGACTATCTGGATTTGATGTAATTATGAGAAATTGCTGCCTTTATATGAGAGTAGCTTTCCAGAAGTCATTATATTTTCAGACTCAAAAAAAATACTGCTGTTCAGACAGCAAAAAAATTAAAACTTATCAGTTTTCACTAGTTTATATGTATGCAGATATCAGCTGCTCCCCAGCTTTCTTGAATCCAAAATGCAGAGGAAAGGTGTTGCCAAAATCCTTCCATTTAAGATGCTTGCTGAGATATAACCAGAGCACACTGGTTATTTACTTGCAAAGCCAGATTATTAAAAAAAAAAATCTTTAAAATACTACAAATACATATCAGCTGAATTCCCAGGCATTTGTGAAGAAATTCCCCAAAAAATGGCAATTTAGTTGTCTCCTGAGAAAATGTCAGAGATTATTGATCTTTTTGATCCTTGTCCTAGCCTTGTTTTTTCCTGATGTAGTTAAGCTTTTGTTTTGGTTTGGTTTATTTTGTTTTTTAAATGCAATAGGCAAGCTTCTTCTCTTCATCCTTGCCCTGGGAGATAGCTTGTGGGCAAAAGAGGATGGGCAATCAACTTGTTCCAATCTGAAAGGAGTGAGAGAAACTGGAGCAGTCACCTTAGGTGTCCATTAGAATGTCTCTGTGACCTGACCCGCTCCACAGGGAGGTCTGCTGCTTACCGGGGGCATCAGGGAGGGAAGTAGCTAGGATACTCCCTTCCGTGATCCATGAGACGGACTACTACCCTCTGGTAGTGGTCCAGACCAGTAATGATAGTCTAGTAAGCAGCAAGGCTAGGACATTAAAAAGGACTTCAGG
>WAAB01001471.1:30797-55937 GCA_013389865.1 Piaya cayana | reverse complement strand
TCTACCATCCTTGTGATTTTGCCTTCACACTCAGAGGCAGCTTCTCTGGGTTTCTCAACAGTCTGAGCATTATTTTCCTCCTAGGAAGACCGTTCCCATACAGCAAAAGAAAGGCCTAGCTACCCAGAAGCTTTAGACATACAGCTCCTATTAATCCAAGCGGGAACTGTTTGTCCACATTTTATCACGCAGGGAACACAAGGGCGTGTTTGTGTTTATGTGTGTTTTGAGGAATCCCATGGAACAGAGTGGCAGTTTCAAAATTGTTCTCCTCGGGATTTTTTTCAACCCAAAACATCTACTTTGTAAAATTGCTTTGTATTCAAGTCAACGTTTTTCACCCAAATATGCAGCTAAACCTTTTAAAGAATTTTAAATTTCCCCGAGGGGGGGACAAGAACCCATATTTTCTGAAGAAAATTGTGAAAGAAAATTCTTAGAAGAATTCATTGTTGGCTGAAAGTGCAGATTTCAGCCAATGAGACATTTCTACGATAACCTGCATGCCTCCAGTCTTCCATACATTTAATTTCTGTGGTTTTCTAAAAGGCAGCTGACTTTCTGGTTTCACCTGGAATAGGATTCCTTCCACTGAGCGCACAGCCCTTTTCTATAAACGTTGCCACCTCAGCTCGTACTACTGTGAACTTTGTGGGGACAGAAGCGTAGGAGGGAGCTGGGCTCCTCATCTGGTTGTGATTGCCTGGCAGCGGGCTGGCACCCAGCAGCCTCTGTGTGCTCTCAAAAATTTTCATTTTTCACACACTCCAGCAACATTAAAGATGACAAGACAGAAGAAAAACAAAGTAAGAGTAACAATAGCAATCAAACTCGAGGAGGCGACAGTTTCAAAAATATTAATAACTCCAGGCCTGTTTCGTTACAATTAAGCTGTATCTTACAGAAACTGGGAGGAGGGATTTGTTAAAGAAGGGAAGGCCGAACAACACTTAGAAAAAATAGAAATTTGTCATTGGGAGCTACTCTTCAACTTCAAAGCATCTTCAGTCTCTTAAAAGGATTTAGATTTAAGCTGAAGGGAATTTAGGTAATGGGCAGCTCTGAGAGATGTAGCCTCTAGCACAGTTTTCACATATCACACAGCTAAAGAAACAATTCCTATTGAGTTTCACATGATTTATCATCTCTGCAATATTCAAACTTCTCGCTGCCTCTTTAACATTCCCTACGCACTTTGTGAAACTATCTAGAAAATGGTATAATTGAGGCACAGTCCCCAGGCTCCTGCCTGGAAATCACACTGCAATTGTAGCCTCTTCCAAACCAAAACACAAATTAAGTAATTCTCAGTTTCCCATGGAGTTACATCAACGATTCTGGTGCCGTTTTCCAAGCACAGGAGCACAGACACGATATAGGAACTGGAGCAAACTGCACAGAGATTTTAGGACCAAGTCTGCGTTCCAAAGAAGGAAGGAAATAACTGAAAGCACGTTTTTAAAAATAGAATTCCAGGCATTTTCCTAAGTGGGATGCCTGAGTCAGAGCCCAGGCTTCTACAAGCTAAAGCACAGCTTAACAACAGCTAAAATATTTAGCACAAGCCCAGGATATTAGAGGGGATCTCAGACCAAAACCTGGAGTCAAAGTTATCTATTTATTGGACAAATCTTTATCACGGAGTGGCTTCCCAACCTCACATCGGGACTCCTTATCTTGCCTTGCAGCACATCAACTTTCAGCAACAGTTAGGCTGCTCAGAAGTACTACAAAACCAATTAGTACTCTGTACCAAAATCATGAACCTGCTTTTAAAAGCATCGTCATAAGGATATTATACTTTTGGATGGAGAGTATTGTCCAAACAGGGAAGGAGGCTCCCAGCCTTTTAGGCTAGTGGCCAGATGCTGACCTGGTGTAAAATCAGGATATCGTCACTTCAAAGATCAGCCTCCAGATTTAAAATCCTGAATATAAAATTAGAATCAATGTGATTCGTGGCTAAACATTTCACCTTGGAGTGCTTTTCTGGAATCATGTCGCTCTTCCGCCTGACAGAGTTTACACGTGAGATAAAAGGTGCTATAAAAATACATTTTAGAAGATTTACTGCTGGGATACGTAATTTTCTGCCAACTCTTTCTTCTCAGCTGACAGAACTTTCCTTTCAATCTAAGCAAAAGGTCACTTGAGAGAAGCGTCTTTCCTTGAAAATATTCACTATTTTAGTTAAAATCTGATGATATGTGTATAATAATTTTTTGCTCTAGTCTTAAAGCGATTTTCTCATGGTCCCATTCTAGTCACTGAGATTTTCCTGCTGGAGCACAAGGGGCTCCAAGCACCCACCAGCTGCTCTGTCCTAGTGCCTGTGTGCCTGTTACCCCAGTTTGCATCGTTCCAGTTCCCACCTCTATATCACCCACCTTTCACCAAGAAAGATTCAGAGTTTTGTCTTTCCTCTCCATCTCATGTGCCCAGGAACAAAGATTTTTAAAGCTTTACAAGCTCAAATGAAGACTCATTATGCAAAAGGCGAGAAGAAAATTAAAAGTACTCACATTTTTCCTTACTTTTTTTTTTCCACAATTACTGATTCCTAGTCATACGGCCTTCCCATCCTGACCAGCTTCAGAGCTTTTCAGCGCTTCAGGGGAGGGGCAGAAACATACTTTCCAGGGAATTTAAAATTTGATGAATTTTTAACAGCCGAACAAAATTGCCGCAGAAGTTAGCAGCCCCTGATTTCTCCTGAAGGAATACCAAAAGGCAGCTTTTTCCCCAGCTACTGTTTTCACTGGAACCCATAAATTTTTTTGTGTGAGGCACTCTGAAGAAAAAAAGAGTGAGCTTTAATGTTACTTAAATGCTTAAATGTTTGAATATTGTGGATTAATTCTTGTGGTTTAATACCAGATTAAAAATAAATGTGCTCTTTGTGGTGTTCCTTGTGTGTGACAAAGACTGGTTTGAGCCTTTCTCAACTCTTTTGTTTCCCTTTGCTTGTAGATAGCACTTAGGAAAACACATTCCCAGTGGCCCCATGGACCAAAATATCCTTTTGAAACAGAGGATTCCCTCCTCCTTTTTGCCTTGGGGCGAATCTAAGTGATAATGTAAAATACCTACACAGAAACTGGCATCTTTGGTCTCACTAAACTGTGTATTGCGCCCGAGGGCAAAACAGAGGTGTGTGCGTAATATAGAACACTTTGGCAGGGATTTGAGCTTTCAGACTCTCCGCATCATGTGATGATAGCTACTGATTCATGCAAAGGGGAATTTAACTCTCTAAACTCCAGAATGACATCTCCCTGAGCATCAGGACACTCATTCTGGGTTTAGGAACACAAGCGGATGGAGGAGGTGGACAGAGGGTCTCCTGAGCTCGTCTCCTGGCCACTAGTGAGGAGGAGAGGGTCTCTTTGCACACCCTTGAGAGTTAGTGCTCCACTGATGGTTAGAGATGCAGGAATAGCCTTTGGGAGGCAATTTTGTAGTAGCAAAACTGCTGGTGTGAACTTGGCCCCTGTGTAGTCTGGGCATTTCTACCCGCCTGCACTGCTCTCCTGATAAAGGTTTGGTTCCACTCTAATTTTTATATATATATATATATATGCATAGATTTAAAATTGAGAAAGGATAATCACGAGAGTCACGCGCAAAACCTACAGTGCTTCTGCTCCAGTTCCCTCAGTGCAATTCTGAGAGCACCCGATGGAAATAATCTTTGGGAGCTATGTAAGACCTGCTGCAACAGAAGGAAGATTTCTGCTGGCTTTTCACCTCCTTTCATTTCAGCTCCCCAAATGTGCCCCAATGGCTATAACAAGAATTGAAGCAGCTTTTATTTCAGAGGTGAGGCTGCATGTGTGGACACCCTTGTGCACAAAATCAATTCGTTTTTCAAGGACACGGATGTGCTAGGATTTCCAAGATCTTCCAGCAACCAAATGAATATGATATAAATCATAGAATCACCAGGCTGGAAGGAACCCACTGGATCATCAAGTCCAACCATTCCCACCAATCTCTAAACCATGCCCCTCAGTACCTCATCCACCCGCACCTTAAATGAGAAAGACTATTTGAAGTAAGTACTAAATGTCCGTGAAAGATAAGATTTCGATCCAAAACTCAGTGAAGCTAGTTAAGGTCTGATAACTCCAATGGGCATGGAATCAGCTCCTTGACAAAAGAGCCAGGGATCCCATGAAAATACCAAATGCAAGAGGAGGGGAAGGGGGATTTCAGAAACAACTGTCTTCCTTGAGACATTTCTCCATTTTCCCCAGTGGCCTAATTCAAGAGAGACATTAAGAACAGTGCAACATCGGGGCAAGGGAGAGGCTTAATTTCACACACCAGTGAATGGGCTGTGAGCACCACAAGAGAAATTTAGCTGGAGTGGGAAGCCCAACTAGGCTGACGCTGCAGAAAGGCAGAACTTGAAGCCAAATTTAACTTTAAATTGTTCCCTCTCCTGTTTGCTTTCGCATACTCCGTTTCCTGTTTAACCCTGACTTCAGAGAACAGTTTGGAGCAGAGTTTCTCTTTCCCTTGGTTTCACCCACGGGATTCGGGAAAGGCAGATGCCAGTCCTGGGTGTCTGCGCTAAAACTGGGGGTTGCAAACGTTGCCAAAAATGATGTGTTTTCTGTGAACAAAATGCTAAGACATATTTCCTTTTCTTCTGTAACATAAGACCACTTCAAATGCCGCTTAGACACTCGAGTCTCCGTAACCCAAGTCAACTGGTCTTTTCTTTCTTTTCTTTAAGAAAGAAGTGATAATTATGACAATATGCAGTATTGTGTCTCTGTGACTTTCATATCCAGCTTCAGCGTTTCTAATGCCGCTTTGGATCCTTTCTTTCCCCCCACCCACCCAAGAAGCAAAGGCAAAGATAATTTGGAAACCTTTAGGACTGTTTACATTCAGAATGTTCATGGGAAAACAGCTTTGAAATGAAAATACATATTAAAAAGAATGTTATTGTTCAGTTCTGTTCTGTTTAACGTGACTAAAATACACCCGGCGTTTTGTGTCTTTATTTATGCGTTTGATTGGCAATTTAGGAAACTGCCATTGGTTATTTGAAGAGGGTGTTTATTTAGTGTTACAGTTTTTTGGGTCAGTTCCCCTCAAAGGAAACTTCAAACATATAGAATGGCAAACTCGACAAATCGTGTCAACACTTGGAATTGGACACTGCTTTCCATTAACTCTTAGGTAAACTGAATATATCTGCCAGGGAAATTTTTTGTCAAGTGGTTATCAGCATTTGTGCTCTACCAAGTAGTTTTGATTGCCATTTTTTTTCCATCATTTTCAGTTTTTAAAAAATGTGATAAAGATGGAAGAAACACACTAATTTGGAGAGCAGAAAATCCAAGGTGAGGTTTCAAAAGCTATTTGCACACATTAAGCCGATATAGTGAGAGTAACAAGGGTAACACCTGAATTTGAGTTCACAGAGATGAAAGGGCAGTTTCACCTGGTTTGTTGTAATCAGCCAGAATCTGGCATGCACACCACTCACACACTTCTGCAAAATCTGCTGGCTGACTCGGTTTAGCTTTCAAAATCTGTCCTTAGCCTATCTGCCTGGCCTCACCCTGTTGTTGGATCACCACCTCCTCCTCCGCTTGGGCTGGAAAAGNGAGGGAATGGCCTCAAGCTCCACCAGGGGAGGTTTAGGCTGGACATCAGGAAAATCTTTTCACAGAAAGGGTTATTGGGCACTGGTGGAGGCTGGCCAGGGAGGTGGTTGATTCACCTTCCCTGGAGGTGTTTAAGGGACGGGTGGACGAGGTGCTGAGGGACATGGGTTAGTGTTTGATAGGAATGGTTGGACTCGATGATCCAGTAGGTCTCTTCCAACCTGGTTGTTCTATGATTCTATGATTCTATAATTTTGGGTACCTACCTACAGATACACGCTGCTACACTCTCAGTGAAGTCTAGTAAGTGACTCAGCTGACCAAGTGCAAATGTTCGTCTCTGGCAAGCTGAGCAGCTCCCTACATTGCACCGAGAACATCTTCAGGTACCAACCCCCCCCAACATTTTCTAGATTTTGTTCCTAGTTACTTGCTCAACAGGAGAAGGCAGGCCAGCTGGCCAAACTGATAGGAAGTATCTAAGTTTGCTAAGTCAAAGGGAGCCTCTCCATTAATATTAAAGGGCTCTGAACCAAGTCTTAAGTGATTTGAGAGAACACCACTGATCTTCAAAGCAGGGATGCTCGTTGAACTCAAAAGCTACAAACAAACTATTATATTATACAATTTATGTGACAATCACAATTCCTCTTCCCCCACACTTAACCTTGGGAGGACTTCTGAGAGCTTTGGATATTTTGTTGGATACCTTATTAATCTGAGTATCCGACTTCTGGGTCACACAATCTCAAAGTTAATCCCAGTTTATCTGGGAATCTTGGCTGGAGGTTTCCCAAGAGTCTTTCTGGGACCGCTGTGGTTTTCAAGCTCCATCTGACTCAGACTATCTTTCAAACTGCTTTTTTACAGCACTTAGGTACTTTCCACATCTGGCTCTGAAGCTCAGAGCCAGTAAAACATAAACTGAACTTTTATGCACCCCATAAACAAATAATAAAATAAAACATAAAATCTCTGCTGGTTAGCAGATTGGCCTGGTTCTTTTATTTATTTATTCATTACCCTTGCATTTAGACAACAAAAATGATTTTATGTTCAGTAACTTCCTGAGAAATCCAGAAAATCAAGCCAGTGGTTTGGTTTTTCAACCTGCCAATTAATTTGTAGTACCCAGGACACAGCTCTGCAGATTTTATCAATATGGCTTAGTTGAGTCATATTTCTGTATTTTTCAAAAAGCGGTTTTTCTCTGCCTTTGGGCAGCGTTCCCATAAATTATTAGAATTAAAATGGAGGCAAATTCTCTGTTGGAACACAGTATCATGGATAAAGTAAAAAATTTTTAGACTTTTATAGTGGTCTCTAGACAACTGCGAGTATCTATCATATTTGTAAATGGAACATATATACTGAGATACGTGCATATGGCTTCAACTTCAGCTCACCCACTAGTAATTATATATGAACAATTGCTCATAAGCAGAAGTATTAAGCCTTTCTACAATAAAGTATCTTTGACAGTGCAGCAGATACTCTACTTCTTTCTCCTAACATTTATCTCTGCCAATAACAACTGTTGTCTCTCTGTCAACACCAATTGGTTTCAGAAGATCTCAGCCCTGAATCTCCTAGAATCACCACTCCTAAGAACCAGTCAAAGCTCCTGAATTTCCAGATGTACAGATTTGGTGTTGGCCAAACCCCTGTCCCCTAAATTTTTGTCCTTTTCTTCTAAACTCTCTGTCCATTACCTTACTATCAACCTTTTAAAGTCCAGACTTTATGCATGCAGTTTCTTCTTGCACCTCGAATCCTGTGTTCATTTGTGGGCTCCTCACCACAAGAAGGATGTTGAGGCTCTGGAGCAAGTCCAGAGAAGAGCAACAAAGCTGGGGAAGGGGCTGGAGAACAGGCCTGATGGGGAATGGCTGAGAGNCTTCCAACCTGACGATTCTACGATTTTGGTACACAGCTTTAATTCATTTCAGTTATCTTTGCCCAAAAGCCCACTGCACCTCTCTAGACGTAATTCATCTTTCCTTCACTGTCTCTGTAGAGTAGAACATATAACTGCAAGGCAACAGCTCTGCCCTTCCCATTCTTTCTTCCCATGGAGAGGCCCAAAAGGGTTCTCAATCCAAAAAGCAGCTTGTCATTCACTCCCGGTACAAGGATATGCACATTCACAATGAATTTACAGGAAACAGGGAGGCTGGTGCCCTGGTAAAAATTCCCATTTGCCTGTTGAAATTTAGCTGGAAGTCTCTCGCCCTCTCTAAGGATGAAATATGGTTTAAAATAACCAGCGCTTTTCACAAGCCTCTAAAGATACCTATTATGCAAATTTTTAAAAGTCCCCAAAGGAACCGCCTGAAGTACTTAGAGAAGCTGATGAAGTGTAATAACCGTGGAGTTTTTCCCCTTGCTCCCAGTGGCTGGCTGAGCTCCATCCACCGCCAGGGATTTCAGCGAGGAGCAGGATTGCGCTAGATACCTGCTGCACTGCTGGGAACGGAGACTTGGTGTGCCCAAAAGGAGAAAGCAGTCCCAAAGGTGCCTGTGCTGGCAGAGCTCTGTGTTGCTCAGTTTTCTAGCCAAGGCCTTAGGGATCCATCCGAAAATCTTCCTTGATATTCAAAGCAGCAGCAAACTAGCCCTGAAATGTTGGTACAACTAGCTCTAATACACCAGGAACGTTTCTCATGGACAGGTTTATAAAGAGCAGGAACATTTTGTAAACAAACTAATCTTAGTGCATGCAAAGTGCGTTCCGGTATGAAAACTGGGAGGCACCAAACTCTGTCGCCCCTAAATTCCATTTTGATTCGAAATGACAACTCCCGAGGAAAAGATCGCAACTGACCATAACGAAGGCAGGACAGTAAAATAAATAATGCTGTTTCTAGCGGGGGAATTTATAGTCCTGAAGTCATTTAAGAACAGAAAGGAGGTCAGGAAGAAGGATCACATTATAAAACGAAAGCTATTCTGACCTAATGAATAGCAAGGAGACATTTTGGCCACCTCCTAGGGAGCACTGATTATGGCCACTCAGCAACCTCTCTAGGTGGTGGTTAAAACATCTTGTTTCCATTCATTAGTCCAGGGATGTATTCATTCCACAACAAAGGAGTTTACGAACCTCTCCCTCCTCCCCTGCAGCACCCCTGGTTCGCAAATATGTCATCCACAAGCAAAAAAAACCTGGAGTTGTCCATTAACACACCTAAATCTTCATTTTTGTCCCACCCCCTTCAATCCCTGTAATATTTTGTATTCATATAGAATATCCGCTCCTCAGAAATTGCAATGGAGCCGCTGTAACTCAGAGGAGCAAGGCGATGCTGGAAAAGGTGAGTTAGAGACCCTTCACACTATTGTAGGAGTGGAGGAGTGATGTGAGTGAAGAGCAGAATTTGCCCTGTTGTAAAATATCAGCCAGGGCCTGTATGCAGGTCGCTAGCAAGGACTAAAGCTGCATCATCCTGCTGCAGGACCAGCGTGTGCACCCAGGGTGGCTGTCAGGCATCGCAGAACTGAACTGTGTGCTCCTTGGAGAGAGATGTTCTCTATCTGTTAAAGCCCTCATACGCCCATAGCTGTGAAAATATTGCACACATTCCCACCAAGACTTTCCCTGGGATATAAAGGACATCCTGACCCAGTGGTCTGCCCCCTTCCGTCTCAAGCTTCTAACGCATCTCACAAATTCATTCAGCACATTTTAACAGTGCCCTGGGATAAGCGTTGCTCCTGCTCCCACCACTTCTCCTGGAATTAAACTCCCTGCCTTGATGGGCACGCTCCTCCTCTTCATCTCCCACCCAAGTGTCCTGGCTGGTACCTGCTCAGTTACTCCTACACCAATATTTCATAGAATCATAGAACAACCAGGTTGGAAGAGACCCACTGGATCATTGAGTTCAACCATTCCTATCAAACACTAAACCATATCCCTCAGCACCTTGTTCACCTGTCCCTTAAGCCCCTCCAGGGAAGGTGAATCAACCCCCTCCCTGGGCAGCCTGTTCCAATGCCCAATGACCCTTTCTGTGAAAAACTTCCTCCTAATGTCCAGCCTAAATCTCCCCTGGTGGATCTTGAGGCCATTCCCTCTTCTCCTGTCCCCTGTCCCTTGGGAGAAGGGCCCAGCTCCCTCCTCTCAGGTAGTTGTAGAGAGCAATGAGGTCTCTCTCTCTCTCATTGTCATTTAGTTTAAACACGTTCCCTCCTCCTTTCATATTTCCCAGTCAAACCAAAAGAGAACAAACCCACCTCCCTTTTGCCTTCATAGTGCTAAGACAAACAGGCCAAACCCCTCAGTTCGCTCCTGCAAATAAAGGTTCTCACATTCTAAAAGTTGCCCTGATCCAGTGGGAATTAATCTTCTTTAAATTTGGGACATGGGAAAGATACAGAGCGCTCACAACCGACTGGACTAGGTGACAAGCTGCAGTGTCCATCATGCACACCCCAGGATGCAGAGCTCAGCCTCTGCTCCTCAACCGCCGCCACCGGCTACAGGATTTCCCTGGGAAGAATGCAGACAGGCGCCAGGCAGCAGGGCACTGCTGAATATTTCCTCAGCTGCATCTTTAGAGATGTTAAACGCGGCCTTTGAATATCTGTCCCCTGCACAGAATTATCTCCGATTTCACAGAGATTCCGAGAACAGGACCGCTTCACCTTGTCCTAGCCAAATGGACGTGTGCTGCCCCAGTACAACAGCTGCTGTTGGAGGTTTGGTGCATTCTGATTGAATAAAAAATATGCTTTAAATAGTAGTATAACACCTCAAGTTCCTAGCTTAGCTGGATGCAAAGAAGCAGATATAATAATGTCTGCATGCCTGAAATACATCACCATTAAAAAAATATTTTTTCCCTTACTGAAAACCGAACATTTCTCTCAATCCAGCAGGAAGAAAAAAAAAATCAGCTTTTGAGAGACTACTGCAACCGTATTTCCACAAGGTCAAGAGCCATTTCTGTCTGCAGTACCACCTACCTGTCACGATAAATAATTTTTGTCTTGATTTGTGAAGTTTGCTGCCATGGGAATGAGCCCATTTGCTCCTTGATGTACGTAAGATGTGCCGCATGACACAGAATTTGTAACAAACATGGGCCAATAGCTTATACATCTGTCCTCAATATTTCATCCCCTAGAGAAGTCAGCTTTTCAAGTGCAAGGTTACCAACAGTACTGAGCCCTGGCCAATATATTAGCTTAGGACCCAGGCACTAAAGAAACTTTAGCACTTACACTGAGGACTTCCCCCTAGCAGCAAGACTGCATTTGTCACTGAGGAAAATGCCATCAGTGCTCTGGTCTTTAAAGCAGGTGTTTCAGGAACATGCAAATATTATAACATTTTGGTATTCTGCATAGATCTACAGTCATGCAGATTCCTCATTTCAGCATTGCTTGACATATTGAGTGATATGTGCCACAACACTTCTGTAGAGAAAACATTTTTTAGGTGTGAGGCTGTGGGCTGTGAGAGAAGCCCGGCTGCATGGTTCTGTGTTTGGCTCCATGCACCCAACAGAAGGCATTGGAGCAGCCCTGGAGAAGGTGCATTGGGATCTCTCTAACAAGAGATTTCAGAGTGTCCATAGCGCCAGCTCAGGTGGCTCCCCTGATGCTGGTGAAATTTCCAGTAGTGACATCACTAGACCAGGGCTAAATGTCTGTGAAAGTGGCAAGATGAACATGTAAAATAGTTGTGTGTCGTTAGGTTTTCAGACTGTAGCTTTCTCTAAAGTGGGTTTACACAGACGTGTAAACAGTGCCAGACGTGTCCCCAGTCCAACAGTGTTTCCTGCCATACCCTGATGACCAGCACTGGGGTCCTCTAGCACAGACACGTGCTTGAGTGAGATGCTCTAGCAGATGCTGATAACGCTTACTAAACCGCTTCCTTTTACTGTTATCCTGATTCTCTCCATCCCAAAGTCCTTCCTGCCACTCTTACTGAAAGCTGAGTTCTGCAACTAGACGCTACAATGCTTATGCATGAATGGGATTTGCATGATTTTATCAAACCAGTAATATTTTTCACACATGTAGCGATTTCGTATTCATGCCAACCTTTGTCCCAGCCAGATCCCACCGTGCCTGTGCCTCCCTGCAGAGAGCACGAGCCATCGCACGAGCCATCCCCTTCGAACGCACTACCACTCGCTCACGTTCTCCTCTTCCTTTCCCCTTGCCCTCCCCCAGACATTCTTTGACATGATTAGTGGCTAAATCAGATTCTTTAATTGAAAGAAATATAACTGAACTTTCTTCTGCTGGGAATGTGCCAGAGGCCACATCATAAGCAATGTCAAAGAATATTGGAAATAATATAGACCTCTGACATTTGTGTTTAGCGATTCAGCGTGCCCCAGGTGGTTTGTTTGGGATTGGAATTTGTCACTGCTGTGAGGAGATAGACTGTGGTGGTTGGGGCTTAAGGATTGCTGCAAAGAGATATAAGAAGATATGTTTAAACAAGTCAGTGGAATGCTGTGCTTTAATCTCCCACAATGTTTTGCACCGCCGTGTCCAGAAGGATCTCTTTAGGAGACACATCCAAGCATTGTCTTATTCTGTATGAGAGAGCAGCAACTGAAAAAAATATCCAATTTTTAGAACACTCCACAGCTCAGGTAGAAAATACCCAAGTGTTACGCCGCTCCTTTGTCTCTCCATCCCATTTCTAAATACCGGAACAATTAGCAATTATTAGCTGGACCTTCTTCCACAACTGTACAAAACCCAAATTATTTATGGGATCCCACAAGTGAGCCTCATGTTACACTTTTCAGATAAGATTTGCATCTTCCAGTGTATTTGTCTTCTCAAAGAATCACTGGGCTGGAAAGACTCTTCAGAGGTCACCTAATCCATCCCCGTGCCCTGAGGATTATCACATACAGTACAGCCCTCTTGTTACGTGCACACTCTGCAGTGTTTGCTTCAAATTGAACTGTTTGAAGTTTAGACCAACTTTATTTCATTTTCACTTAGATTTGCTTCTCTAATAGTTTCAAATTTCTCAGAAACGTCCTCTCAGAAACACACTCTTCAGAGTTTGCGATCAGCTCATCCCTGGTACTCATATGTAAGTCCACAGGCGCAAGCATCTCACTGCCCAGAGATGCTGTGTGGGGGAGAACTGGATGGACCCCAACACTTCAGGATTTGTAGGTCACTGCAGATTTAAACCATGGTGCTTTTCACACTTAAGATGGCTGTAAAGCCAAGCGCTTAACAAATTCAAAAATATTAAATTCCTTCCATGTTGCACGAAACTTACCTCGTATACCCGTGCCCTCTGCTGTCAACTTCAAAAGAATTGTTGTAAATCGTTAAAATTGATTTCCAACTATGTTTGATTTATAGCTGTCCGTTGAATTGATTTATCAAGTTACTGCTCTCCCTTTGCATCTCAGGTGCTCGCTGACAGGCAGGGAGCTGCCCTGTGTTTGCACTCACCACTCCCCTGGGAGAAATAGAGCTGCTCACGGATACCAAGAGGGTTTTTTTTCTGCACAGCAGCTTGGAACTGTTGACTGTCTGGTAGAGGAAACCCTCTGACACCTCCTCATTTTGTCCAGCAGGCTAAAAAGGTGAATAAACCTTTGAAATGGAAATGTGAATATTTCGGGTGGAAGATGCACAAATCTATACTCTCATCCACACAGAGAATCATAGAATCACCAGGTTGGAAGAGACCCACTGGATCATCAATACAAACTATTCCCACCAATATTTAAACCATGCCCCTCAGTACCTCACCCACAGGTGGGTCTTGCTGCCAGCAAGGCAGAGCTGTTTGTTTTCAGCATCCTTCAGATCGCCACCTCTGTCGAAGTCCCCAGGATGGTGTCCCCAGCTAGACTGAGCAAGTTGCCTACTTGCAGCTTTCCTGGGAGGTCACCTCCCACAGCACCCAGTTCTTGTCAGTCCTTAGGATTGCTCCTGGAGAAAGGTTTTATATTCTAATAATCTGTGGTTGTAACTTGTTTCAGCTGGGGTTGTTCTGCCTTGTGGCAGCAGCCACTTAAACTGCCCTAAAACGAAGCTAGAAATTCTTGGAATGATGTGTTTTGGGGATTTTATTTTTTTGTGACCACATTGGTGATCATGTATGTACATTATCTGCTCTTCTATAAATCTGTATTTTTCTCTTGTTTTATTTTTTTTGCCCACAGTCAAAACGCTTGTGACTGAAGTACCAAATAGAGCTATTACTGCTTTTCTTGCAGGCAATATCCCATAAAGTTTTAGAGGCAGATTTAAACAGTTGCAGATTTAAACACTGCAGATTATGCGTGTAGTTGACACCCTTCACTTTCTACCAAACAAATATTTGTTGAAGTACAAACAGGGTAAAAAAAAAATCACATGTTATTCTCTGTCCTGATAAAATGAAGAAAGGCTGGAATAGAAATTAGCTGCTCTAGGAAAACACCTACAAAGAGAGATTTCTTGCACAAGAACAGAGGAAGATTGTGGGTGGGAGCCCATGTGACAAACCTGACATGGGATGGAGAGCAGACCCCAGAAAAGGTGTCACCCTTTTTTTTTCATCCACAGCATTACGCCCAGAGGTGGCTTTGACACAGAGCTGGTGTGAGGAACAACGGCAAATCCAGACCAAGGCTCTGACGTGAACCCTGGAAAAACAGTTCATGATACTGGACGAGGCCACCCTTGAAATTGGGAGTGAGGAATTAGGAAGTGTAACCTGCCTAGGTATCCTTACAGATCAAAACTTTGCTGGGGGCAAGATCTGAATGCTCAAGGCTGGAGCAGCAGCATCTGGGGGCTCCCCAGAGCCCCAGGTTGGTGCAGGCAGGAACGGGGCCCTAGAAATGCTTTGTGTCTTGCGGTGCCACAGAGCATCCCAGCCTCTCTCTGTTAGCTTTAGCCTCTTTTGTTGTCTTGTCTTATTACCCCTTAGTTCTGGAAATATCTAAAGATGAATGCGATCGCAAGCAATAAATGCAAATAAAAGCACATGGGGGCCTTGAGCCCTGGCTGTTTTTGACTGTGGTCTCGCCCTTCTGAAGGATGACTACACATGCCGAGATGCCAGTCCCTTAAAACCACAATGTCCCCAGGATCCCAGACCTCGATCTCTGCCCTTGTCTGCTGCTATACTCCTCATGCAGCGAGCACGGCCTTATGGTGTGAGCCTTGCAGCGCCGAGCGCAGAGGACAGCCGGGTGACAAGGATAGCTGTGGACAGGGGCCGTGGCTGTGCCCAAGGGACGTCTCCATTTAAAAGATAAAAATCTACAGCTTATGCTTGAGATCACCACAGTGGCATCTGATAACGTGCAGGGCCATGTTTGTTGGTTTGGGGTTCTTTTTTTGGCCCCCATGCCTTGTTTCAGTCACTAACAGAAGCGGGTTGGACACAAATGCATCCAGGTGGGAGCAGCCGATAACGGCGTCATGTGCCAGTTTGAAAATAACAGCTCTGCCAAAATTCAGGTTATTTAAGAAATGGAAAGCATTAAATTATTCTCCACCAGCCCACATTGAAATACCCCTGACACCATATACAGCTGATTAAATGCTTGTCCTGACTCTTCTGTTTAAATGGAAAGTTGGTTGTGGACTTAGAAGTGAGAGAATGGCAGTGAAAGCTGTCCCAGGGCAGGCTGGGACTGACCACAGTCAGATAGGGGAAACATCCCACAGCGTGGCCCCGACATCACTGCCAGCTCCATTCTCCGGTCCCAGTAAGGAGCCAGTTCACAGAACCATAGAATCACCAGGTTGGAAGAGACCCACTGGATCATCGAGTCCAACCATTCCTACCAATCTCTAAACTATGTCCCTCAGCACCTCATCCACCCGCACCCGTTCCTACAAGCATCTCCTGTAAGCACTCAGACCATGGCTTTTCTCCCTTAGCACGGCACCTATCGAAGCAGCTTTGGGCTGTGCTTGGATACCTTTAGAATAAAATATACAGGGAGTATCACAGTGATTCTCCTCTGTTTTGTGCAAAAATCTGGCTCCATCATGGATAAAGTCTTTACAGGAGCCCATGTGGGCAGAAAGAGGATTTGTTCCTCCCTTAATGTGACTATAAAGCTGGAATTAAGCTTGCAGCAAGCTCATGAGAAACAAACACAGCCATATTTATCTCTGCACCCCTGTCAGACAGTGTTTGATTAAGAATACCTCAAAGACGTGGCAAATCCCCATTAGGTTTCAGTCTCAGGTGGTGTTTAGAGAAGCAGCAGTCAGGAGCTCCTGCTCTGGCCACTCCAGCCTAGTTTCCCTTTCTTTGACTCTTCATGTAACAAAACCAGCATGAGTTGGGAGGTTGGGAGCTTGTTCATTTTGCACATATCCACACCACAACACATGGATCAGCAACACAGATTTAAGCGAAGGATAAAGCTTATCAAAATAAACTCGCTTCTACACTATCTCTCATAGTAATTCTTCTGTAGTTACTTATTTAACTAATTATTTAGACATAAATGCTGCTGCAGATGCCCATAAAAGCCAGAAAAGATGCCAGAAAACCTCGCTGGATCGAATCACGTCTGCTGAAGTCAAACACCTTTCTGTGAAGAAGCAGTCAGACCTGGCCTTAGCTTAAATAAACAGGTGAAACGCACCAGTAGTGCAGCTTTAATTGTATCTCGCCTCAGCACTAGAGGAAATTCAGCCTTTGAAAACAACCAGATAACAGCCACGCCTCAGCTTCATTCACATGCACCTTTAGCTGCAAGTTCTGAGCACTGAAAATACTAGAAAAGTATCTCTCTGTGACTAAATAGATAGCAGAGAAGTGTCTGGCATTTCTCATCACTTCTGCCTTGGGAATGGGAGATTTTCTTTGCCACAAGGCTATGTTTTATTTTGAAGTCACCTGACAAACAGGGTTGCTGCTGTGTGCTATCAAAATGGGATGCAAAAGCTGGATCTTCAAAGCACGACTTAAATAACTTTAATCTTAAAAGGGAGGCACAGGGGAACCAATTTAGGCATTTTGCAATGCACGAAGTGTTTAATTTCTGAAATACAAGTGCTTGCCATTAATACGGCTCGTTAGAGGCCGTAGCTCTTAGCTCTCCACACGCCTGTCGAAGGGCACGCTTCTCAGAAGGCTGGTGCTAACTTTTCGGAAAAATGGTATTTGCTGCTCTGAATGCTTTGTGAAGCTATTGTAGCTGGAGGGGCAAAAGGAATTTTTCCCTTTGTTTGTAAGGCTTCCACAACCCTAAATGAGCATTGTCTATAGCGCTGTCTGTGTTGCCACGTCTTGTTCCCACCCACTTACATGGCATAAGATCCTTCAGTTCGGAGCAGCAGCTCCAACAGCCAAGAAGCTCTGTAAACTTCATGTGAAGTGAGAGCCATGAATCACAGGCTGAATTCAAACTAATCTCGTTGAGCATATGCTCCAGACCTACTCTGTACGTAAACAACAGAGAGACTTTTCTGATCCTGCAAGGTGCTGCAAGCCAAAAAAAGACAGAGGGAGCTGAAGACTCTCAGGAGTCTGGGAGTTTTGTGCTGCTCCGTCTCATCTCAGCAGAGAGAGGACGGTCATGGACAAACGTCCTTAGGAGTTTTATCTCCCCTCCTGCACTCCCTGACCCCCTAAAAGGCATCTCACCGGGCCGGCTCTTTCTCCAGCTCTTGTTTTAATTACTTAAGTCGAGCTAGAAGAGTTTTTGTCATTCCTTTTTGTGGAACACTCTGTACTTGGGGGGCCTCAGCTGGATATCCTGGGTTATGCAACCAATGGTTAAAGCTATTGTTTTCCGAAAGAAATTGCATGAATCTCATTAAACGCACTCCGATCAGGGGAGGCGGTACATGTCTTGAAAACTGCATTTGGATCCAATCCTATTGTCCTAGATAGGGCTGCCTGCCCTCATTTCTGATTTAGTCTTAAAGAAACTATTGTTTAGCCCTAATTAATTTCATATTGGGCCGTATTATCGCGTCGCAACTGGCACTGGCTTGGCGATGCCTCCGGAGGGTCGAGAATGGCTGCAAACCAGAAGAGGGCAGCAATTTCCCTGACAAGACTGAAAATGCGGCACGATGGTTTATTTAAAACAGGTTTGACAAGGTATAAGTGATCCAAAGGGCACTAGGCTCGCTGCAGTGAGAGCTAGAAATGGGAAAAGCAAAACACGCAGGCACGAAAAAGGTTCGCCATTCATTACCCAGCTATTCAAACCACAGGTGTATAAATACTTCAGGCTTTATTGGCCTCTTCACTTAGTGTTGAGCATTTGTTATCACTCTCAGACAGTTTATAGGCACTACGATGGATTACGGGCTGCATTCATAAAGGAAGAGAACCCGTGTGTCACTTGGCTTTCTCTCCAACCCCCACGATTTATGTACATAAGCAGAATCCGTACTGGAAGTTCTCGTTCTTCAACACATCAAAGTGGACCAAAAACTAGCCTTCAGTCGGGAGCCATGCGACGAGCCAAACTAATTCCCGATGCAATTTTATTTCATTTTTTACCTGCTGTGAAACTCCTGCAGAAAGGCCCAGCGATAACAAAAGATTCTGCCCTTGCTCTTAATTTTTCTGCCTCACTAGTATTCACCCCCTCCCTTCACGGACGCAAACCATTGGCTACCACTACTCTGAACAGATTGCGTAGTGGTTTAGTACAGAAAAGAAGCAGAATGTTACCAAAATTCTCTCTCCCATTGCTTAATTAAGAAGAGCTAATCAAGTTTCCTGCACTCTGTGTGACAGGTAACACACAGCTGGTGACACCAGGACAGGGCTCACAAAGTGAGGTGTTTTATAGCAAAAACCATCTCCCCCCACCAGGGGAGGTTTAGGCTGGACAGTAGGAAAAAAAATTCTTCCCAGAAAGGGTCATTGGGCACTGGAACAAGCTGCCCAGGGAGGGGGTTGATTCACCTTCCCTGGAGGGGTTTAAGGTGCAGGTGGACGAGGTGCTGAGGGACATGGGTTAGAGATTGGTGGGAATGGTTGGACTCAATGATGTGGTGGGTCTCTTCCAACCTGGTTGTTCTATGATTCTAGGATTTCTATGAAGTCTCGGTGGCACCATGTTACCTGTTGCCTTTGGTTGTGCAGAATCAGAACCAACAGCCTGTGATTCTCATTCAGGCTTCTCCATCCCCACATCCCTCCCCAAAGACACAGTGGGAAGGCAATGATCCCTCCGCTAATTCCAAGGACATTTCATGAAGGACATGAAATGAAGAAAATCAATGTCAGGTGTGCGATGGTCACAACTCACTGTAAGGCTGTAACAGATACAAGGCAGGTGATAATATTTTGGGTTTTTTCTCCTAAAGAGTTAGTTTTCCTGATTTTCTTTTGTTTCGCTTCTTCATGACTAATTTTCCCCTCCAAGGAGCTGTTCAAGGACTGAGTTTTCTGTAAACAGCAGACAGCGAGTCTCTTCCTTCCAAGAAAAAAAACCAAACCAAGCCCAGACATACTTGAACTACAGAAGAAACATGCTGGAGTTGTCTTGGGAGAAAGGAGGGACTTGGGGAATCCTGGCAGCTCTGCCTTGCCTTGCATTTTCCCTTCCAAAAAGCAAATGAAAGGCAACTGCCAGAGCTAAACAGAGTGAGTGCTGCTAACCCAGCGCTTCCAGAGAAGCCAAGAGATCTAGCAGGATTCTTACTGAAACATGAGGCAGTTCCAGTTCAGCAGACAGGTAGCGAGCGTCTTGTTCCCTGCTCTGCCTGTGTCTGCTTAAATAGAAGGGTTGATGCTTCTCTGGTGTGAACTGCTGATAAAACCCATCTCCTATTTCCAGTGACATTTTTTTAATGCATTTTAATGGAAAATATTTTAAAGATTTGGCCATTGATTTTCTCTGAGCACACACAGAAATCAAAGAAGGGGTGATAATTCCAAATAGCTCCAGAGAAAAAATAAAAGTATCTAGGTATTATGGAAAGAGATTAAAAAATCATAAACAGGAATTCTCTGTCCCTTCTAATGAATGACCTGTCCAATTATTTTTATTATGTTTGTCTCCTTTTGTGGGGTTTAGCAAATAGTTTGAAAAGGTGTCTTTGCATATGCTGCACCTCAATTCTAGCTATTTAGGATTCATCATCTGAAATATCCTCTAGACATGTTCATTTCTCATTGCAAACTCCACTTTTAAACAAGGATCCAGAAAAATTAAAATCTAGAAGAAAAATTTTGAGCATAGAATCTGAAATGTATCTTTTTCTAGTGTTATAAGCACTCCTTTAACTGTCCTTGTGACCTGCAAACTGTGGAATTAGAAGCCCATACAAATCGGTATTGCTAGTCACAATATTATTTGCCATTAAATTTATTTTTTAAATGCCACCTCCAATCATCTTTCCCCTGTCATAATATTGCCCTGACATCACTTTCCTTCCCTTCCTGCAGGCAAATGTTGACGTGGGAAATGCAGGAATATTTTTATTCTGAAGAACAGCTGGGCAATCTTCAAGGGTTTGGGGCTTTTTAATAGCAATTTAATAGCATCTCCTGATCATTTGTTCTGCCTTTGACATTTGTGATATTCTTTTATATGTTTTCACTTCAGAGGAGAATATAAAAAAATGAAGTTGAGAAAAAGAAATTCCTAAGGGTGTATCTCACAGGTTACTGTTGCATCTGAGGTTCCTTCCTTGCAAATTTCTCATGAAAATAAGTGATCAGATTTCCATGACTTTTTCCTGCTTCCCAATCAACCCTGTGAACAGCTGAAATGTTGCTTATTTTAACATAGCATTAAGATCCAGCGTTTGATATTACACAGGAGACAAGTAAAAAGGCAACACGATTATTTCTTAATGATTTTTTATCATCTGCAAGAGTAAAAAGTAACTTTCAAATAGATGTTCAGGATGCTGGGTCACTGTAATTTGCTGCTTCTGATAGCAGGCCTGTCTGTGAAAGTTTTCAAAGCAAAGCAAGTTAACTTTTCACCTCAGGAACAACAGGGAAGATCCATCGCTAGGTGAGACAATCGCTTCAGCGAATAGTTTCTAAACTCTGCTTATTTGGAGCTTTTATGATCTCGGCAACAATAACTCCAGCGGCAAGAATGATGTTTATCAGCTGGAATTGGCTGCCAAGGCAGCAGTAAAGAAGAGAGAAGAGGATGAAGAGCTTTGAAAGGGCTATTCCCATCCGATACCTGCTGGACCTGAGCTCCCGCCTATCGTAGAATCATAGAATCATAGAACAACCAGGTTGGAAGAGACCCATCGGATCATTGAGTCCAACCATTCCTATCAAACACTAAACCATGTCCCTCAGCACCTGATCCACCCTGTTCCTTAAACCCCTCCAGGGAAGGTGAATCAACCCTCTCCCTGGGCAGCCTCTGCCAGTGCCCAATAACCCTTTCTGGGAAAATTTTTTTTCTACTGTCCAGCCTAAATGTCTAGCCACCCATCAGCACTCCCAGCATCACTGCTATCTAAAGGATAAAGTAAAATTAAGAAAAGAATGAAAAAAAGAAACCAACATATTTTCCCCCCCCCTAGAAGCTCACCTACCGGCGCTGTGTATTGGGAATAATTTTATATGTTTTAGGTGTTGCTGTGGGTGAGCAAATTAGCTGTTACACACGCGCACAAGTTCCTATCCAGAGCCACCCAGCAGGTCGCAGGATGCTCGGTCAGATCAGATTTTTCGGCTGGTACCCGGCGGGGAGGGTTTAGCTGGGGGTCCCTTTGAACCCCTCAGACACCACCTTTTAATTAACTGCAGCAGTCACTTCGGGTTTTCTTAAGCAAATGAGGCAGGGGAAGGAGGGATGATACCGCGTTGCTTTCCCTCCAGCAAGAGAGGGGAAGGAGAGTGCCAGGTAGAGGGGAGGGATGGCTGAACCAGCCTCCCTGTCCCCGGGGTGTAAAACCAGGAGGGAAGAGTGGGAGCTGCCCTGCTCGACCCCCACTGGCAGCTGAGGAGGAGGAGGAGGAGAGGGAACATCGGGGGTTTTTCAGCTCCTGAAATCCCAGCTCTGAGGGGCAGCCAAATCCTACCCTATCTCGAAGAAGGAATCAACCCCCTAAACCATTCGGATGGGGGTTTGCAGAAAGGATTCTGCTCCAGCAGGCAGCCTGGGGGCCAGGAGGAAGGACCCTTGCCCCCAGAGCACTTGGGGTTCAGCCCTTTGCAGGTTGTCTTTGTGCCTATCAACCTCACAAGGAATTTTGGCTGAAGAATTCGTTGCCTATTTCATAAGCAATTCTTGCTCGGGCACCACGGTCATAGGCAGCCAAATAATCTTTACGGATTTTGTAGGCGTAAGAAAAGAGAGCAGATGATGTAATCATAGAATCATAGAATCATAGAATCACCAGGTTGGAAGAGACCCACCGGATCATCGAGTCCAGCCATCCTAACACAAAATCCAGGCTGCGCTGCCTCTTTTCTCCTCCCCCCCCGTCCCTGCCCAGAAAACCAGGGGAGAAAGCATACATGGTGACATGAAACACTTCAGAGAAAAGCAAATAAATATTGGCTTCTCGGGAGAATCAGAAACATAATGATACTCTAGAGCTAGCAGTTTATTTTTCACTGCCTCGGGCTGCTTGGCAGAACGTCACAGCAAACTCATCTAGGCATGAGAGATTAAGTGATGTCTATTTTGCTGTAAGGCTCCACGCTTCCCCATTGAAGGGCTTTTACACCTGCCAAGGAACGCGGCTTCCCCATCGCCATCCAGCCACAACCCCAGGAGGGAACATCACAGACTTGGATCAAGCCGGAGCACACGAGTCCCTCAGCCGGCTCCCAAAGCACGGGCTGGGCTGCAGAAACCAGCCGAGCACCAAAGCGAACACTAGCTGCAAAGATCTTCATCTAAATTGTCAGCTCAGCAAACAGAAACTCCTGTAAGAGCGGCATGCGAGATGCAAGGGCTTAAATCACATCATGCTCTGCATGCAGGCTCGTTGGAAACTTGGGCTTGTGAAAATTTGGTGTTGCGGTACAAATCCTGGGCTTGGCTGCAGACAGGGAAAATTCCCCCTCTGAGCTGGGGTTCCACTTAAAATACTTCAGCGCAATTAAACACGTCAATTTGGGCATTGGCTGCTTTTTGAAACAGGTGGATCTGCTGTCAGCGTAGTCACATGTCTTTACACAGCCTGAAATAACTGCTCAAAGACGGTGCTTTTGTCTCCCAGTTGAAGCAGGCGGCAGCGGCATCCCCTATAAATGATCTTTATTTGCCTCTGATTGGTTTCCTTACTGGGCAAAGCGACGTGAATTTAGTATATGCGAAACGCATTAATGGTGGGAAGGACAAGGGAGACAAACAGTATCAATAGATCCGTCAATCAGAGCCGCCGTCCCATCCCCCAGAGCTTTAACTAAACTTCAAAAGCAGCGGGACAGGCTGCATCCGAAGCTCACTTCAAGGCCAAGCATTAGAATTTTATTAGCCCATACCAAGAACTGTCTCTGTAAACTTTTCCCCAAAAGATCATTGAAACCATTTGCGTCATTTTAACTAGCTGGCTGCAAAAGAGCCTTTTGAAATCTACACTAAATTAAGAAAAAAAAAAAAAGGCAAATAGGGGAGGAAAACCCACTACAACACTGACTCATTAAAAAGAAGTTTCTGTTCCCCCAGGCAAAGGAGCACTTGCACCCGATTTGGTGGCATCATTACTTCTGCTGCATCCTGATCTCTCAGATTCTGAGCTCGCCAAAGCACCCAGAACGCAACGGGCAGAACCACATATTTAAATATTTATATGGAAAACTGGAAGAGATCGTGCCCCATTTAAATAAGAAAGATACTCTTTATATCAGCCATTATTTAACAACAGAAAAAGCAGTTGTACAAAGTGGGGAAAAAAACCATATTTCTGAAAGTCCCCAAGACTCCTGAGGTCCCGTTAGCTTTAGAGGGAACTGGAAAGATCTCTCCTGTTGCAAGGAGATATCCATGTCCCAATCTATGATTCTAAGTGATGCTCAAACCCTGGCAGGAATCAGTGGCACGATTGAACCAAACATTGTCTGAAAAGCATTGTTAAGAGTGATATTTATGGATCATATTTTTCACAGGTTTTTAGAGACTTCTGTTCGTGATGGAACCTTCTAGGTGGATTAAATATCCCTAACAAAGGTACTCATCAGCAAAATTAATTGGCAGTAATCCCCACCACACAGCACATGGTCTGTGCCACACGGTGCGGGAGCTGCTGCATCGTTCTGCATCCCTCCTGCTGCAACCACCACTGCCCAAGACCTACACAGCCTGGAGACCATCTCAAGTACAACGTAGGCACCTGGAGTTAATATTTACAACTCATCCTAACATAAACTAGGCTTGCATGCAGAAATTGAGTGGAGAAGCTATGATTTTGCTCAGATATGAAGTTGGAACCACAATTTTGTCTCAGCTCACCTGACTACCAGTGCTACCAGTCACCTTCCACCCCTTCATGTATTACACGCACTTCTGGTATCTCGCCTCCTTCTTGACTTCAGATGCCTCTGGGGCATGCAGAGTGCTGTGCTCTTGCTTCACGCAGCACCTAACACAGCAGCATAAATAACTGAAATGAATGAATCAGTGCGAGGAACAATCCTTGTCTGCAGGAATCTGCTGAATCAGCGATGCTTCCCAGGGGAGGTGCATTTCGAAAAGGCTCTAAAAAATGTGGAAAGGCCAAACGTGAGGATGTCCTCACAGATAAAACCACACAGATGTTTCGAGCTACGTTACACAAGAACTGATCCTGGGAAGAAATATCTTCCTGCCCCAGTGGATTTCCAGAGCCGTGGGCGATCTGCCCCAAACCTGCCTTCAGAGTGGGGTCTGCGCAGACCCCCAAAGCCCAGTGGGTTATTGTGGGCAGCTGCCCTCCCTCTGATCCACGCTGCAGATATGAGGCTGGCACCAACCCAGTTGGTTTTGATTTGCCAGCCTGAGGACATGCCCGTTTGCAGCTGGGAGAGCCCTTCGGCTGAGATGTGGAGCAAGGCTTGAGTTTACTCCTCTGGCCCCCAGCAAAGAGCGCTGAGCATCCTCTCTGCCACGGCTCCTGCCAGAGGCCAGCAAGTGCACAGACAGGGCTGGTGTGCGCTGCTCCCATTAAAGGTAACGGGAGCTGAGAGCTCAAGGACCCTTGGAGACTTGGGAAATCTTCTCCGGGTCATCTCATGCCTTGGTTCAGGTCAGTTTGAGAAAAAAAAAACCAACAAAGTTAAAAGGAAATAAAAGAAAATAACCAATTCCACTGCTATTGGCCCAAGTTTTCTTTAACTATCTGCTTTCCTAGCTGTTCTTTATTTTCCCCTGTGCACGTCTTGCAGCCCAGCAGCCAGAGCCGTTAAAGCTCATTCTGCAGGGATCCCGGGGTCACCCTCCCACAGCAGGTGCACACAGGGCTAGGGGAACCTGTGTTACGCTCCTGCCTGCTTTGTCGATGGAGGGAAGCTGAGGATCAGACCCTGGAGATCTTTATTTCCTCCAGAAGAGAACGTTTTAACACAGGTTGTCCTGGGAGACTAACAGCATTTCTAATATATGCAAAAAAAAAAAAAAAAAAAAAAAAA
>WAAB01001471.1:0-17072 GCA_013389865.1 Piaya cayana | reverse complement strand
AGGAGCGGTCTCACCAGTGCTGAGTACAGAGGGAGAAGAACCTCCCTGGCCCTGCTGGTCACACCATTTCTGATACGTTTCAGATGTGCTCGGTGTGCCACTCCCCTCCTTATAGATGCACTGGACTGTGGAGCAACAGAATGAAAACGCAGATCGAGATCAGCCTCAGTGCCAGAGCTCAGCAGCTTCAAGACACATCCCTGAACCAGCGAAGGGGGGGGGTCCTATAAACCTGCCCTCACCAGTGCCTTGCACTGAGCATCCGCTGTTCTTCTTGCGCATAGTGGGTGTCAGAAAATCCTATTTGGGCTGTTCAGGGGTCTGTTTCCCAAGGACAAAACCCCCATTGACTCCTCAGGGGTACGAGAGGCCAAGGGAAGACCAGAGTTATGTGAAGCGGAAGTTAAATCTGGGGGATTCGGTGACTCCTGAGCACTGTGAACGTGCAAGCAAAGAGTATTAAGTGCTGAGCCTCCTGCGGCTTCTCCGTCTACAAAGCTCATCACTGCTGGCTTCGTTTGCATCTGGAAAATGTGTTTGTGAAACCACACAGTTTAAGACGCTTGGCACGGCTAAGAAAAGCACAGAGTTACTGTCTTTCAGGGCACTGACAAAACCCTGGGCAGAGTTGGATGCTTGCTGCCAGGTTCATCAGATCCAGCCAAAGAAGCAAAAGAAAGGGACAAAAGAATTATGGCATGTAACCCATAATAAATTGAAAGGCACTTCATCAGGGTTTTCCAGCCTTCTTCAATTCATGGGCCTCAAACAGTTTTCTAAACTGTTAGAAAGACCTAGCACATAGAGGCAGGTATAGAGAGTTTACAGTTCCTGACAATAGCTTCTTCTTTTAGTAGGTGCTTTTTTGTGGATTCCTTTGAAGTAGCCAAGAAAACCACATCACTGCATCCAAGAGTTCACAGGCAACAGAGGATCGTCAACTTCCAATCTCTTTTGTCTAGTAATTGTACAAGTTTGTTTCTCCCACTCTCTGCTGATGTGAAGCTTAACACCCGAATATTACCAGTTAAACACAAAACAAAACTGTTGATGCATTATTTCACAATAAGCAATATAAAACCATGAATAATGGGTTCCAAATGATGTAAACATCTGTTTAGAGCACTGCTTAGAGCACTGATGCTGACCTAGATTTGACCTTCCCAAGTATCCACAATCTATCCCTTCTTTAAAAATAAAAAAATGTTGCCTAAAGGAAAGATCGTGTTGTCTTCACAAATGATGAGTGTGGATTCCATGCGACCGCAAACAACAGAATACTGTACAGGTCATAATTAAAATGACCTTATAAAATATCCCATGGAAAAATATTTTCCAGCAGACTGGATTCCATCAAATTTCATGTAGACCACACACTTTAATGCCGGGTACTACTGAAGTAATTGAGAGGTTTTTTTTCCATTGACTTCTATGTGTCCATGGTTTGTCCTTCATTAGCCATGCACGGAGCATATCATAAAAACCAAACATCAAAAATAAAAGTCGTTCTGTACTTCCCTAAAAAGCGTGCCCACAGGGAGCGCTGGGGAAAAAAAAAAAAGCACAAAACATTTTTTGGAGCGAGTTTGTAAAGAGTATTATCCCACTTTAAAAAAAAAAAAAAAAGAAGTAGTAGTCTGAGAAATTTAATTTAAGGCAGATGGGTGCACAAAGCATGTAATTAACAAAGAAATTATGCTGACTGTTAATACAGACATCTGAAATCAGCCACAACGAAGTCTCGTTATGTCACGATTGTGTCAGCGCGGATTCAAGCAAGGAACATGTAACATTACACAACCAATGTAATGTCATTAGCAGAACATTCCTAGCAAATTTTACGCAGAGACAATGTCATATCTCTTCAGCCTGAAATAGTAGCACGTCTGCACAAAACACAATCATTTTAATTCGGACTTTTAATGATCCCTATGAAGACAACAATGGGCTGCTTGTTATCATACTGAATCGAGGTTCAGTTCAGCCCAGTGAGACCAAGCGAGCCACCGTGCCGACGCACTGAGCAGAGATGAGTTCACGCAGACACACGAAGCTCCAGCGAACAATTCAGACAGACAGTTAAAATCCACACCGCTCGCTTTTAAGAAAGCGAAATATCTCGCGCCGCATTGTCCCGGCGCAAGCGCGGCTGGGAGCACGCAGGCTGGCGCGAAGGGCAATTAAACGTCCCGTCCTCGGGAGCCCCGCGAATAGATGTTGCATCTGTCTAACTCGGCGTCAGCACAGAGCGCGACTCAAGTCCTGCCAAATCGAGTGTGACCTTCAATCTGCCACTCTCATGGTGAAAAGCAGGGAAGTAAATTACTTGGCCTTCTCTTTCTATTCAGGGTGAATGCGAGCGGGTCGGCGGGGACCTGCCGCCCGCCTCCCGGGCTCCCATCCCCAGTGGCACCCCACAGTTTACACAACCCGGGCTGAATGCCATAAAAGAGGGGCTCCATTCACCGGGGGCTGCATGCAGAAAGAGACGCCCATTAGATCATAGTAATTATTCCATTTACATCACACAGTGCCACAGTGGGACGCGTAGGACTCATCAAACACTTCTCTTCCCCCGGTCCCGGCTGCTAATGAGGCCCAGTGGCGGCTTTGTGCCTCCCATTTACTCATGGCCCGGCCTGCCTGCCAACAACAGCTCAGCCCTCCAGACAGGCTGCCCCTTTCAGAGCCATTTATTCCGCACCCAACCTCTGACCTCCAGGGTTATGACATCAGCAGCCCTGATTTGTGATCATTTTTATTGGCGGACATTCAACTCTTGTTTCCTGTGTTTAACTCTGCCTCCCTTTTTTTAGCTAAACTTATTGGTTCTAATAGGCATCTGCCAAAAGACTATAAAGTAAGCCAGAGCCTTCACAAAGAGGCTTCTGATCTCGCTATAAAAAGCCCCACAGCTACTATTTATGCCAATAATAACGAGTAATTCATTATCTAGGTGCACAAAATCTGTTAACCACTAAAATGTTGAACAATTTGGAGCAGATGTCCAACAATTTTATGAGTTTTAATTAAAATGTTCTATTTATTTTCATCAATACACCTGGGTTTTTAAATCTGCAAAGGTGTTACATGGGCGCACAACAGTATTTTGCAAATTGAGGGTTGGTTTTTTTTTTTTTTCAGAGGGGGATTAGGAGGGGATGATTTGGGCTAATCAGATGCTGATTTGTGGCGAATTTTTTCCCCATTAAGGTGTTGATGCAAAATCAAAGAGGAATTAGAGCCGAGATTTCAAGCGACGGGGCTTCCTTGGGACAAAGCAGCAATATTTCAGGAGTCAGTGAACTTCAGTTTGCCTACTTGAAATAGAGAAGGGGAATTTGCATTTTGAAGGAGAGTCATTAATTTTCAAGCTAGTGTTCTAAATGGAAATTAAATATCTTTAGAGAACAGGTTCTCAAAACACTTGTTTTTCATAATACAGTTTGTTTAAGCAGCGCGATTTCCATATAGCAGAAACGGAGGCATAATAACAGGCAGCGTTTATTTTATCATGAATGCAAATTATCATTTTCCCAAAATTTGACATTACAAATCGCTATGTAAACGCGCAATCACAAGTTTGCATGATTTATGTTTTTAAACGTTTGTTAAAAAAAAAATTTAAATACTTAGGAAGCTGATACTAAATATAAAAAATAAAATATTTTATCTGCGCCCTTTCATTTGGGTAATGGGAAGATTTTGGCCTGAAGTTAAAAGCGAACTAATTTTTAAAAAGGATTATTTTACCTCAATTATAATCATAAGCAAATTAACAAAAAAAAAAAAAAAAAAGAGGATCCTGTTCAACTAATTTCGAGCTGTTACAGTCGCAGATGATGAGTGCAGGAAGTGGTTAAGTAACAGGAGAATTTTTATTGTAAATAGTCGGGACGTAGTATAACCAGCCATACAAAGATAATCTTTGTGATGCAGCCCTTTCGAGGCTAATATGGATATATAATGCATCAGATCCAGAGCTGTCGCAAATCAGTGTATCTCTAATGGAATCTGAGGATTTACATTTGTTTCCCAGATAAGATTCTCATCCAGCTTCTCTTTGTAGTCAAGTAAATAATTTTGCTCATTACTCGCTAATCTTAATTTCATCGTCTTCGCCATCGTATTCACTCTATTTACATAGCTGATTTTTTTTGACGAAAGCTGAGCTACTATACTTCATGCAGTAACGTTTTATGATCGCGCTCGCTTCCCTAAATTGTATGCGATTCACATAGTTTCGTACACAAAATAGGGAAATGCATGAGCACTCCTAAATGACCACGCATAGATATTCATGCAAGCAACAACCTGTTTTACATGCAGATGGCCAGAAGTTTCCCTCTTTAAAAAGCAGGACAGCCCCCCCCCCCTCCACACACACACACTCTTCCAGAAAAAAAAAAAGTGGAGGCGGGGGAGAAAAATGAAAAGAAAGAGAACACACGGGATTGGATGCCCAGGAGAGCTCCTGAAGCACCAGCGTTCTCTGCTGACTTGTACAACTTTGCAAATCTGGATCTATTTAGGTCCTGGATTACAGAAGATTAAAAGAAATTAAAAACTTCACATTACAAGTCAGCTGAGCACTCTCCATTAAGAATGCCTTCCTGAATAAATACCTTCATAACAAGAGTATACGTTTGTGACTGGTGGACTCTATAAAGACCACTTAGTCCGTGGACCCTTACTCCCTTAAAGTCAACTACAGAAAACAAGCTCTAAGATATTTCACAGACAGAATGTTTTATGCAGCTATTAAACCATTTTTAATTTTTTCTTAAACATACAGAACTATTCATAGAATCATAGAATCACCAGGTTGGAAGAGACCCACTGGATCATTGAGTCCAACCATTCCTATCAAACACTAACCCGTGTCCCTCAGCACCTCATCCACCCGTGCCTTAAACCCCTCCAGGGAAGGTGACTCAACCCCCTCCCTGGGCAGCCTCTGACACTGCCCAATCACCCTTTCTGTGAATTTTTTTTTCCTAACTTCGAGCCTAAATCTCCCCTGGCAGAGCTTGAGGCCATTCCCTCTTGTCCTGTGCCCTGTCCCTTGGGAGAAGAGCCCAGCTCCCTCCTCTCCACAACCTCCTTTCAGGTAATTATAGAGAGCAATGAGGATTAGTTTGATCAGTAGTCATTTCCCACAGGCTTTTTGCTTCCATAAGAAAAATTTTTGCTAGTACAGCAAATGATATCCAATCAACTATGTATTAAAAGCATCAACATCATAACTCTTTACTCTTTCTTCTAGGCATACAGAAGCACTTTCTATATACCGGTGTATGTTATGACATCCCCACATACAATCACATATTTTGTGCCATGACCAAACTGCAAAGACAACAATAGATTACTTTGAGGAGATAGAAAAACTCAAACACAGTTTGGTGGGCTCTTGGCTCTAAACACACTGAAAACCAGAATTATACAGGAAAAATAACACCCTTACTCCCCTATGAGGTTCAACAGGACCATGGAACAGCCGAGTTTGGAAGTGACCTGGATTTCACCTGGTCCAGCCTCCAGGTCAAGACAATCCTCTAAGCCTTGTTGCACAGGGCCTTTTCCAGTGGAGCACTGAGTATCTGCAGGGATGGGGATCCCACTACCTCTCCAGTCCTTAGCTTGCCCGCTCTCCCTTGAAGAAATTTTACCTTTAACCTAGCTGGACTTTCCACTGCTGCTCCATGCCCACTACTACCTCCTCTCCTTCCCCCATGTGTTCTAGGAATCGGTTTGGTCCACCTTCTCTCTAATTTCCACCAGGAATATGGAGATGGCAATTATGCCCTTTGCCCTGCCTTGAGCCATCTCTTGTTAAGGCTAAGCAGACCCAGTTGTCTCAGGGTCTCCGTGAATATCCCGTGCCAGCCCACCCTGGGGCCTTTGGTTTGTCTTGCCTGGATTTGCCAATGTCTCCCACGCCCTGGAGAGCCCTGATGTGGACACAGCACGCCAGCCATGGCCTCGCCACTGCTGAGCAGAGTGGGGTGGTGGAGGGAATCACTTTCCTGTACCTGGTGTATTCATCAAGCCTATCAGCCAGCTTTCCAACATTACTGTCCAACTACATTCAACTCCTCCATCAGGTAGCGTGTTAGTCATACTCATGCAGCTTTCCTGAGAACGGGAAAGGGACTCAAGTCAGCAGATAGTTCACCTTGCAGAACCTGATGTTGGAGTGTACTTGGGAATGTATCCAGCTTGTCCTTTTCAGATTCCTCCATGCAATCATAAGATGTTGGCTGTAGAAAAGCTCCTTATACCTAGTTTAGTCTACAATGAAACACAGAGGCTCAAAGATTGTTTTACCTGCAGACAGAATTGTTGGGAGCAGGGATCACCATGGCACAAATATAGATCCTCACTTCACCCAGTTTCAAAGCAAATTCATACTTCAAAGCCTAATGTTGAGCCCAGCACAGGGTCACAGTCTGTAAATAGGCTGTGCATTGCTCTGCTGAAGGATGCGAATGCTCGTCACCATTCAGAGCACCCAGACCAGGGAAAGCTTAATTAAAAACATCTGACGGGCCATGATTACATTCATACATAATTGTCAGGATGCCTATACCTGTTATGCCAGATCTTCACACTGTAAATAATTAGTTATAGGAAACCTCAAGAGGTTTCTCTTCAGAACACATACTTCACCGTATTTTTACAGCATTTGCAATTTTAAAATCAGAAATTGAAATCTATTTTAAATAGGAAATACTAATAACAGGTCTGTTTGTTTATCCCCTGCATTAAGGGCAGGATTAATTTTCAAGCACTGCTGCACATTTTTCCAGAGCAGCTACTAATCTGCTAATCTGTCTTTTGTAGAAGTGTTTAAACTGTTATGATCAGCTTCCTCATGCAACTATTGGGTTAAGTACTACAGTGGAATAGTTAGGAAAATATCAGGCATAACTCTATGAGAAAACAATGCAACTGGGGAGAAAATAAACTGGTTTTGCAATTAGGGCACAGGGCAAGGATTTGGGACCTTTGGGCCCTCTGTTAGGACCCTAGGTGAACGTGATCAGGTCTGATCAGCTCAGTTATCTCCTTGTTTTCCTGCAGGAGTGTGCTGCCTTCTCTCCAGCTGGTCCTGCCTGCACCTTTCAGCTCTTCAGTATCTGTATTTCTGGTGAGTGATTAGTATAGGACTCAACCGTGAGCTACAGATCCCAGCTAATGGCTCAGTCCTAATAACATCACCCAGTGAAGGTGCAAGGCTCCTGCAAGCTCTGGGGAAGCAACTGCCTCCAGGTGGGAATATGGTTAACTTTAAACCTAGTCCTGGGCAAGGTCCTGGATGCCCAGTCGCTTACTCATAGAAGAACTGAGTAAAAGGATGGAGCCTGGACAAGGACAAACCGCAGCGAAAGGCTGAAGCTTGCTCTGGTTACAAGGTGTGCCACACACTCCCTGTGCTCACAAAGAATGCTGCAAAAGGAGGACGCATGAACAATCCCTGCCAGGTCTGTAGAAGATTTAAAGCCAGCATCTGTTGGTTTTAAAAAAAAAACCAAGCATGCATTATATCCACAGACCCTTCACACATACCCCACAGAAACCCAAGCATGCATGACCCATGCTCACTGTCTGCACGACTACATGGCACAGGTGACTCCACTAGGTTTGGTTTATATTATTTTATTAGGCTTAGTGACCTAATAAGAAGCAGACTGATAGTTTGAACTTGTAAGTCTCCTTCCTCAGACTTGTCTTTTTGAAATACGTACTACCTGTGATACCTGACACTTGACTTGGCTTTTGATTTTGGTTTATTGTAAGGATGGTTTTGCTGGCTACAAAACTGAAAACAAAACTTAACAATATCTCAGTGGTGTGAAAAAAACCCAAATATTGAAGTTCATCCCAATGAATCAAGCTTTTGTTTTGTCATTTCCATAGAGTGGAAAATTTGCAATGCCACATCTTTATAAGAACATCATGAAGTAAATGCTGTTTCCCCATATTACCAGAGCTAGTTTTTGTAGCATCTTTCGGTGGTTAAATTCACACTGTCTCAAACTAGACATTTATGCCAGAGTTGGACTGAAACACCTCTTCTTGCTTCATTTAACCCTGACCTAACAGCAAGAGCACTGAGCTATATCTGAGAAATACTCGCATTTATTTACATTTGACTCTAATATTCCAGGTAGCACCGGACAAGCTACTGCATTGAATTATTTAAGTCCTTACATCTTCAGATTTTATTTTAAATATTTTTTGTTTTGCTGATGCTGCATTGCTCACAGCTGCACAATTTCACAGCCAAGATGAATGAAGAAAGCTACTTTAAAACTGTGTGATACTGATTTTTCAGAAGACCAGTTACAGCAAAGCTCAAGCTTAGGCAAGATCTTATGTTTACACTGTAGGGAGTTTGAGAACTAAATGCAGTGGATGTGAAGCAGCAGTAAGGAACAGTTAGGTTACATCATTTAAACCAGCTATCCTTTCAAATCATATTTTAATCACTAATGTGATAAAAATATATTACAGGGAATTATAAGGAATATTTTAGAATTTACTTAAAAAGCACACAGAGTTCTCATGTAGTCATATGCGCACTACAAAATAAAGGAGAAAACTCTTGAATTAATGACCCAAAATCTTCTGCAACGGAAGATTATAGAGGTGAATGCCTTCAGTACAGTGCTTCAGCACTGCCTGACCAAGAAGCACTGGAAAACTTACTTTATAGCACTTTTACCCTATGAGAATTTGTCAAAATCTCTCACCAAAATACTCTCAGTATAAAAATCAGCTTTTAAATAAAATTTCTGTATCTCCACAAAAATCACACAAGCCGCATTTTGATTTTAAATTGTGTGAAAACCTCAAACATTGACCTTCTGGGAAACAAAAGTGTGGAGTGTGATTTTTTTCCTCCTTCATCCTTCTGCTGAAACGCTCAGAGAAAGAGTCTTGCCTTGGAGTTACAAAACATGCAAATAGTTTTCAGTCTATTCCCCTAGGGGAAAATGTATTCAAACAAAGCATTATTTTTTTTTTTTTCCTTTGACGTATTTGAACAGAAGATATGGTTGATTTCAAACAGCTCTATGAGAATTATAATTCTCTAACCCAATCTCAGAAATAATATATGTGAAATGTATACCTCTATCTTACAGCAGCACTTGGTTGATGCTGCAATTTCTGGAAGCTGCCGACTGAAAACAAACCAGCTGTTTCCCAGAATCAACATTTTACAAATGTTGCAGCCCCAGTTTTGTAACTGTCCACAATCTGTGCTAGCAAGAATTAATGAAATACCTGGGCATAGGAGTCAGAAGGGGAATTAACTTCCCAACACATACCAGCAGCAACTATCGCCACACCCTTTCTTGACAATTCCTAGCCCTCAAAAGCCAACCGCAGAAAATTTGCCGTTCGCATTTCTGAGCATGCAACAAAACAAAGAAAACAAAGCAGGAAAAAAAAAAGTCATAGGATTCAGTCAATAAGTTGCATGTGTTCAGCGGGGAAAGCTGTGGTGGAGCCGTCTAACACCATAGAAACTTGTAGGGATTGTCCACTCATCATTCTTCCTAGCAAGAGCTCAAATTCTAGTCTATGGATGGAAAGTTAATTCACTGAAAGGAGAAGTTTGATGTCTGAGGTGCTCTAAATTGTCCTTCCTGGCTGAAAATCAAGGATTAAGCAAATGGAACAATCTCTCCTTTTCTCACAGTCACAGATATTTGTTAGTTAGCTTTTAAAATCTTTCTTTTGAAGATAATTTCCCCTAAAACATATGGAGTTCAAATACATTTAGTATGAAATGCTGGGAAAAAAAATAACACTTATTCAATAATATCCATTACAGGTTAAGGCCACGCAATGTACTAGTATTTTGTTTTGTGAAAGTGTCTTTTAGACTGAAAAATAACAATCCCTTTGCACCGATTCCCCTATAGGTGAAGCTGTAAGTCAGGTTTGTTGTTTGGAGAAGATCGCTGAGATAGCGCATGCAGATGTGCTGCCCTAAAAGAGGGTGAAACGCACTGTCCCAGATAAATGATTGAGTATGGGAACCGCGGGCCTCAGAGGACATTTTAATTGTTTTATTAGGAGGGAGAGCTTCTTAAACAGAGAGGAGAGATAAGGTCAGAGATAGGATTGGAAGGAATCGGTACAGTACAAAGGAAAAGGTTAAAGCTGGTGTTGTCTGCCACACCGAGGAGCTTGTCCTGTGAAGAACCTTCTCAACCATCATTCTAGCTGACCAGTTATGGCAACAGGTGACCCTCAAGCCTCCTGTCATGCCCTCTGCCACTCTGCTCTCTACCCTGAGGCACAAGGCTGGGTTTGTGGCTCAGGGCAGACAAACACCTCTGAGCAGTGTAGTCCCAGACCCCCTGTATGAGTTTTTCTGCTCCTGGAGAGAGTTTCATAGTGGGGGGAATTACCTCTCAATAACTGAGCTATCAGGAAAGAATATCTGAGCTTCCAGGTGCAGACTCCTGAACCAAGCTTTGAAGCTTTTCATTTATAACAATAGTTCTAATTTGGGGATCTCAAAGTTTCAGAGTGCAGTAGGGAAAAACAGGTGCCAAAAGCAAAGATTTTCCCCACAAGGACCATCTCCAGACATTCAAAGGTTTTGTGGTTAAGTCAACACAACTTTTCACAAGAATGTTACTTCTTTGGTCTGTCATTTTTAATAACTCATTCTATAAACCTAAACGAATTCTTCATCGTAACCTACCATCGTCTGTCAAAAAAGGTACTTATAAATATGGAAATGTTATTTCTTTTGCTTTTTTTTTTTACATGAGGGAGGTATCAATGCTACAACTAATTGGGCTAATTTGCATCAAAGACTACACATAATTAATTTGTCTGTTAAAAGCTTTCAGCATTTCTCACAGGAAGTGCAAGAGATCATTGATGAAGTTTGAAGAAGTAATTAGCAATAACAGATGTCAATGCACGTAATTGTAAAATGATACCAGAAAAGGTACTGGCAGAGTCTTAATTTCATAGAATCATAGAATCACCAGGGTGGAAGAGNGTCTCCTCTTCTCCAGGCTAAACAACCCCAGCTAACAATTTCAAAACAATTTGGTTTCTATCAAACCTTCTGATTAATGCTATTTATAGACAACTACAGGCATTTAATTTTTTCCTCATTCCAAGGAGAAAGTTTAATCTTGCCACTAAACAAGAGCCTCTACTTCTATTACTGCTTAACATAATTATGAGAATAAATCATTCTACGCCCAAACATGACCTAGTCATAGAATCAGTCCCTCGTTCCTGGAAGAGAAAATACAGAGTCACAGCAACTTATATGGTCACTAGCTCTTGTGATGGATGGATGCAAGCGGCACATACACTCCAGAGAAGCACAGATGAGACCAGAATTTTACTGTGGCCTTTTCCAACAGAGAACAAACCACAAGTCTTGAGGCTAGCTGAAGCCACAACAATGACCAGGAATGAGGTCTCCTCTGTCCCACCATAGGGCTCCCTCTTCAATGTGCCACAGCAAATAGCTGCACAGCTTCTTCTAATGTCTTCAAATTATATGGTCTCCTCAATGGGACTTTGACATATACAGAAAAAATGCCAAGAGCATATCTTGGTTTACCTAACCCTTTATTGCTACCTATGAGTTTCCGCAGCATCTATCAATATTCTAAAAATGAATTTCTTAAAGGTAGAAACTGCTAACCAAACTCGCCTCAAAGGAATCCCTCCCTGTCAAAGAATAAATGGCAGTTACAGAACATGCAAACGGAGTGACCAAGACGCCTGTTCAGAACTAGGAGGATAATTATGACCTGCGAAAAACTCTTCTGGAATCCCAGACATTAGGATTATCCTACATGAAAGAAGAGTTTCCCAGTATGAAAAAGGACAGGTGTGTCCAGACCGCAACGGAGGTGCCACCTTCATTGTCTGAGCGACAGTTTCAGCTCAACCCGCTTATTACCATTTCCTCTTGTATCCAATCTTAACAAGATTAAAGTTTTCTGTTCAATAAGCACCTACTCTTCTTCGCTGGCCAGACTGCATTAGCATGGTTGGCATTCCACCAAGGTTTAGCAACTCTTTCTAAGCAGGTTTTAATAAAGGACTTTGGAAGGATCATATGACTAGACAGAAAGAGTGTAGATAATCAAATTACTGGCTTTCAGTGCATATCTAGCCTTCCTTGCATCTGGCCAAACAAGATTTCACATCGAATGCAGGAAAAATCCATGCAAATAAACTGATTATTAGAAGATTCTCACTGATCTGAGAGGATGTCATATGATAGATACCTGAGATCAGTGATACCTGATATCAAGTGATTTGTTACCTTATTTTACACTTTGATTTGAGGTGCGTTTTTCATGTTTAAAGTGTTCCTGGAGGTATTTCAGATTAACTGCTCCTTACAGCACCTCTGAGCTTATAAAATAGTAAGTACTCAGCAATCAAGGTAACGGTGCTCACCTATGGTCACCCATCCATTCAACTACTCCAAAATATACACTTTAAAAACAAGTCCATATGTGTCCTCTAGGATAAAGCCGATGCGCCACCCTCTCCACACATCCCACTGGGGATGAGCTGAGTTACCACTGTGCGTGGTTAGCACCTTCGTGTGCGCCTCTATTCTCACTTATTGTCTTAGGTGGACAGGACAGTCAAGCATCCCCAAATTCACTAGTAGACAGCCTGAGATAGATACCCTGTCTCCGAGGCAGCGTACGTGATTTAAGCAACAGGTTATCTGGCTACCAGCTGATACCCTGGAAAGACAACACGTAGCATATTCAGGCCAAGACCATTCTCTTTCCCTCCCTTGCATTGTGGATTTAATGCCCAAAAAAAAGTACCAAACTGAGTTTAAAACTAAGGCTTCCCAGCTCGACTCTTTTTTCTTAACCCCTTTAACATATTTCATCTTTCTCATTGTTCACATCCTTGACTGTACCTGCTTGTGGGATCCCATTTATGGCTGAGGCAGCTGGCAAGGCAGCTCAGAGGAGAAGATGCCAGGTCCGCCTGGGCTGCGCATCAGTAAGCACTCCCTTCTGCCTAGACCTGCCAAAAACCCAACATCAGGGTTTCATTACGCTCTCCCAGCATAGTAATGGTTGGATTCCTTTTATCTCTGATGTTAATTTTCATGGAACCCTGCCAATTTCTTCATGTACTACAGAGTTCTCCATTCAAAGAGAACCGAACTGTATTATTCTCTTCCCTATTTCCTCAAATATATATATTAAAAAATGTTTTTCTTGAACTGGGTCCTGGTAGACATGGTTTCTCATATCTCCTAAGCTGCATGGACATCACAGAGCTCTTTAAAAGCAGAAGTTTTAACAAAGAGAGACCTGGACTAGGAGCTTGAACCAGACTTGCTACCTCTCATGTGTTTACAGAGTCAGAATGAATGTACGCAATATAATTACATTGGCCACCTATCTGATTCCAGGTCTGAATGCACCCTCAGTTTTACTAGTAAAGAAATCAGCTATTAGCTGGTGTCACCAAGAGGTTTATGTGTACGTCACCATTCACAAAACAGAGAAGATCAGAGTACACTACCCACTTCCACAGCAGAATCACCAGCAGCACTGACATAAAAACTAGAGCCTCCAGCTGAGCTAGACCTTTCGCAGAAGAGAGCAGGGCTGAAGACATACCACCCACTCCAAAGCCTCACAGTGTTTCTGTAGGGCAGCTCATTTGTATCAGATAAATTCACTGGTTTTCTTCTCTGGAAGAAAACCCACCTTTGGGGAATGAGGTTGACGGTCTTGGTCCCAGAGATCTACATAGGCAAGGAGGAAGATGGGGGCTGAAGCATAGTGGCTACACACAGATGTAGCTTTTTGTGAAGAACACAAAATTCCATTGCTAAACTGGTACCTGTATCACTCTGTGCACAATCAAACACACCAGGCTCTGATGTACCAAATTTGCCCCTGAGTTCTGGTTGACTCTAATCCTGACCATGTATCCCAAGTGGCAGGCTGGGTTCTGCATCCCAGCACTTTTCCAGGGCTCCAGAATCCCGCTACGTGAGGCACTGTTCACCCACCGGTACAGCTCCCTCCCCAGAGCAGTTGCAACACTCAAAACTGACTTAAATACACCTAAGCAGCCCATTAAATCCTGGAATCCTACACATGCCCTGCTATTCAAATAAAACAACCAGAGCATTTTTCATATACAACTTGCCTCCTGGCAACAGCGCTTTATGAGAAGACCTTGTATGTAAGCATAATAAAAACATAAATGAAAGACAAGACAGCACGGTTCACTGGATTTCAATAAAGAGTCTGAAAACAGAAATCCTCCAAGCCACACCTTATACAATAACTATAACCACCTTCTCCACTGAGCTCAAAGAGAGCACAAGGCAGCAGCTCCTGGAGGCCCCGCGCTGCAGAGGGGAGATGCGGGTGCTGCCCTCTCCCACCTGCAGGCAACCAGCCCCACTGCGCTATGGGGCCACCCACCCCAGCACCACTGGCCGTGCCATCATTAGGGAGATACTGTTAATGAGATGTTGAATTCCCTGGGAGAGGAAAAGAACACCCTAGATAATCATAAGCAAAAAAAGCTATTTCCTTTTAATATTTTTTTTTCTCTTCGCTGTTAAGCCTCTTCTAGTTCAACAAGAAAAGCAGCTCCGCACTTTTATGGGAGTCCTTTATCCTCCTTTCCAGTTCTCACGCAGCAGCTGTACTGATGCAGTGTTTGGGTACCGCAGGTGAAAGCTTCTGTGTTTGGAATCACCGCGGCTGCTGACGGTTTTCTGTTCAGTGCCCAGAAACATTTCTGGAGATTTTTTAAGCTTTCTGAGGGAGGAAACAGTTTGAGCTCCTCAAATTGCTTCAGTGTAATCCTCTTAATTTGTCTTCATTGGCGAATCCAGCCCCTGCTGAGCTTGGTTTGAGAGAATTAAGATTGAACACAGACATCTTTTTACCTGGCTGGGTCGCAGGCACAATTCCTGATTGACTGAGCGGTGCTGTGGTGCCTTTGATATTCAATGACCATTCTACAATGACCAACTCCTCTGCTTATCAGAGAAATCTGTGACAGTGAAGGGAATTCGCAAGATGCAAATTCTACTTAAACTTAAGACAGGCAGAGCGCATCAATTCATAAAGCGAGGAATGTGTAACAGGAATTTGCGATTCTTCTACCTAAGAACTGCAGATATCTTTAAGAACAAGCAAATTAAGCAAGGCTTTCCTTTTTACAGCACAGAGAAATTCTAAGAAATAATAAAGGGGCCAAAATCACCTTGATCTGTAGGTTCTCCAGCAAGCGTTAGAAGGTCTTCAGTCATTTTAACCTAGCAAATACATAAACCGCTTTGGAGAAACAGGATCCAGACCCAGTGATGGCGTTTCTTGCTTTCAACTCCTGATGTTACCGTTACAACACTGAAATATTTTCACCTTGAGTTTTTTTGCTTAATAGGATCTGATTAAAGATGTTTAAATTATATAGAAGTGAAAAACCTTCCTTTCAGCTCCTTTCCCCCCCATCCCTTTCTTTGCTTTTACCCTTTCACTATTGTTTTGCAGACTTCTTTTTATTAAAAAATGGGAAAAGGCACCATCCATCTAATTAGTCAAATCACAATTGTATGCAACTTGCATGGCCCAATGGTTGAATTTCACACACCATTTGGAAAGTATGAGCTGTGTCAGTGCTGATCTTCTTCAGCACCTCAGGAGCGACGCTCAGTTATGAAAGGGAATATTACTATTTTGATTTTGATTATAGACATTTTTCTACTATGTTATCAGTCTTAATTGAATTCTGTTTAAATCTACCACTGCCTGTACACTTTATAAAGTGGAAGGATTAATATTTAAACAATCCTAGAATATTTTTTTCTTAATTGAGTTCAAAGCACAAATACACATCAGGTTAAAAATTGAGATTTGCTTCAGATGCTTCTTTTTCAGACACGGAGACAACCAGGAATTGCTGCAACAGATTGAAACAATTGGCAGTCTTGTCTAGCACCCTAACTTCAACAGCGCTGAGTAGTAGATGAGTTGGATAGGGCAGGCATGCAGTAATGCTCCCAGCATCTCCTCTCAATCAAAAAAATGTAATGTCGTAATTACACAAGGAAAAACAGAATAAAATATAAGCTATATTTATAAATTTTCCATTTCAGCAGCTTTGCTAGTGTCTAGACCTCACAAAGCCTGTGCACATGTGACAAATGATTTCTGGTATTCACTGAAATGCAAGCACAACTTCATTATCCAAAATTACAGTATCTCATATAAGACGTTTCCTGCCTTTCTTCCAAACATCGTACTTGGTGGTAATTCCCCGTGGACTTTTGCAGCTGTTTCCTTTTGAATTTTTGGAAGTGAAGGAATGAGCTCTGCTGGATGTCAGCACGCATCATTCTTGTTAGCACAGATCTCCTAGAGCTGAGAGAATAGCATCTGGATGCCCGGCTCCAAACGTAGGAGAGCGACAGTTAATTTTTCTAATGATACACAGAAGTACCAGGAACGTTTCTGACATTTTCTTTTAATTTCCTTCCCCTCTCTCTTCCCCTATAACCTTCCCTAAAAATCTACAAATCAAAACAATGAAGAGCTGAAGTACTGACAAGCTCTTGGTTGTCTCTTTCTCGGAAACGGTTTGAATTTGCACCAGAAAGAAGTTGTTTCTTATTGAAATTATTGCTAGACTCAATTCTTCCTCTACCAAACCTAACTATCAAGTCCCTTGAAAAAAAGACTATTAATTATTATATTAAAGATTTTTTTTTTTCAGAAATTACTGTAAAGATGGTATAGGTAGATGAAAAGACACACAGATATTTTTTCTATTGGATGGTTGATTGAAATAAGTCTGGTTCAAAATAACTTTTGTCATGACCATTCATTTTTGACTGCTGCTATTAAAACTGCTCACTCATCTTTTGTACAAAACAGGATATACTTTATCCACAAACTTGGCATCATTTGTTACGGCTGAAATACCCACACGGCACCATTCTTGAAAGAATCTGATGAGATCCATATGTTTCCAATGCAAAACCAATTTAAAAAAAAAAATTAAAA
>WAAB01001470.1:123368-162239 GCA_013389865.1 Piaya cayana | reverse complement strand
AAGAGTAAAGGTATATGCAAAAACTTGAATTTTGCTTGAGGCACAAGTCTCAAAAATTTCATTTATGCCTACTTTCAAAAACCTAGCATTTTTAGCAGTGCAGTAAATCCAGCATAACAAGGCAGATAAGAAAATTATTAATAAAGATAGCAGTACAACAGTAAAGGTGTACCTGTTCTAAAGTTCTTCCTACAGAAATTCAATGTTACTTTATTTTAATAAGTTCTGCCAAAAAAAGCTTGAAAATATACATGCAAACTCTCTTATAACATCCATCAAAGAATAATTTGCTGCCCCAAAACCTATGTGAAGCAGTTTTCCACCCTGCAATTAATCAGGCTTCATTTCCTTTTTGGTTTTCTTTCCAATCCTTCCTTTGTAAAGATAGAGGATTTATAGCTTTTAGAGAAAATTCTCAGGATGAAAATGAGATCCAGAACTACAGCATATTCAAAGACAATCTACTGCAGATTGCAATGGTCCTGAACTGTAGTTGCTAGTGCATCACTAATATCAGGGTGACAGTTTAGCACACATTTCACACGGATGGTTTCACAAAGAACTTAGTCATCATAATTCATATGGTTTACACTCCACAAAATCAGATGTTATGTGCTTACAGGAAATACTAGTCAGACATAAGGCAGATAGATAGAAATGACATTATGAACAGAACAATTTACATAATTTATTAAGAATTTTGTTAAAACAATGTTTTACTGTCACTTCACCTCTCCTGCTCCTCTTCCTCACACATGCATGTACCATGCCAGAAAAGTTATAGATATGTAGCATAAAGCAGGTTTTGACAAGGTTATTGGTTTTAACAATTTTAATCTCACCAATTGATTACAACAATGAATAGAATCATTCTTAAAAATTACTTCCAAATTTGTTTTTCTCTGGTTTTATGATCCTACACTGATTGTTAATTATCTGTTACTACACAAGTAGAAACTTATGGACTAAGTCACAGTGTATAATATATAGTATTGTACTTTTAAGAGTTACCCACAAAACTAATAAATTTGCTTCACTTTTGCTGACAATTGACCAGAGCACTTACTCAAGGTCCAAAATGATGAAAATCATTAAATGAGTGCCTGAATTTTAAATATAGACATGAGGTGTAAAAATGTGACTCTAAACCCATATATAATGGGTTTCTAACAGAGAAAAAAATTGATGGGCAGTTAAAAATGCCTTTTTTATTAGACTTACATTCACACTTTACAGTTTAATGCACTCTAATACTGATTCCACTAAAAACAGATAAAGAAACAAAACGAAAACAAAATCCCAAACTAACCAACCAATCAAAGTTTAAAAATCCACTAATGAAAAATCTAGCCAAAACCTTTTTATTTTTTCAGTTAAAAATACTTGGAGTTTCACAACATTATGTATCTAGAATGGAAACAGAAATTTCCACTTTTCACACCACAACCTGCAACATTCTGTCTGTCAAGTCTTAAAAGTGATTCTGAATCAGATTTCAGTCATAACCACACTGGTAACTCCAACATCTCTACATCCGAGGTGAGCCCAGGGAAAATGCATAAGTCTGCACAAGGAGTGATTTAGTTTTGCATTAGAACATAAGGCTGAAATGTAAACATCTAAAAGTAGCAAGAATTTTGAATTAAATTAAGAACTGAGCCCATGTCGTCCTCTTTCAAAAAATTAACTCCCCAAGCCTGCAAATTACAATGACTGAAAAAATATCCAAGAACTTCAGAAATTGTCACATCTTTACAAAAATGCTGATGCCAGATTTGCAGTAGGTAAGGAGCCATAAAGAGGACTGCTCAAAGCAGAAGCAGTGATTTACAGCTGCTGTTTTTCTCCTCTGTTCTTTCACTGGGGTCCCTACTCATGTCTTGTGCTTTCAATGGTTCTGACTACAGAAACCTCATTGTCCTTTAACAGCAAATGGGTAAAATTCAGTTTAGTGATCAGCACCTGCCATTTCAGAACATCATTTCTTTAAGCAAGTCAGTAAAAGGGTGTATCTTTAACTCTATATGAAGTTTTTCAACTGTAAATATGGAGTAGATAACACCTTTTAAAAAATAATTAGTTTATGCATTAGTCAAGTGAAGTCATATAATAATCCGTAGCACATATTAACTACTGACCTGTCAGCTTCANTGGGTCTCTTCCAACCCGGTGATTCTGTGATTCTGTGATTCTGTGATTCTGTGCTAAGGCACGTGGAGGACAGGGAGGTGACTCGAGTCAGCCAGCACAGCTTCACCAAGGGTAAGTCCTGCCTGACCAGCCTAGTGGTATTCTATGATAGAGTGACTGCATCAGTGGACAAGGGACAAACTTTTTGCAAGGACCTGTTGCTATAGGACAAGGGGCAATGGGTTTAGCATAAAAGACGGTAGATTCAGACTAGATAGAAGGAAGAAAGTTTTTATGATTATGGTGGTGAAACACTGGAAAAGGTTGCCCAGGTTGGTGGTGGAAGCCTCATCCCTGGAAATATTCAAGGTCCGTTTGGACAGGACTCCTAAGAACCTGATTTAGTTCAAGATGTCCCTGCTCATCGCAAGGAGGTTGGACCAAATGACCTTTCAAGGTCCTTTACAACACAAACTATTCTAGGATTCTATATCACATAGCTACTTTCTTCAATACATGTATCTTTTGTTACTTAACTCTTAATGAAAGAAAAAAATACTCAGATCACTACTTCCAGGAAGTTTCTCAAATTATTTCTTTTTGTTTGTAGGAGTAGTTGTTATTACTATGTTTAAAACTTTCTTATATTTCTGCCAGCTGAATGATACTAACAATTCCATTAAGATGACTGCTAACAAAGCAGACGCATGCATAACTTTACAGAGTGTTAGTAAATTCAGTGAGTCAACAGATGACTTGCTTGTTAACCGCTATTTTATGCCTTAAGGAGATTCTTCGGTGCTTGCCTAAATGAAAGGTTATAGCCTTGATTTTCAAATCTAACTTAATATTATTTTATATTCCATAAGGGAAACTTGAAATTAATTTTCCTCCAAGACCACTGAAAGACTTATCAGGTGATATAAATTATCATGACAACACTGTAACATTCAAGGACTGCAAAATAATACCACCATACACTGACATCACTGTGTCTCAATATTTCATCAGGAACATATCATAGCTAAAAATCTCAATGTTTATGTATCTTACCTTATTGTTCCTACAGAATAAGATCTCTAGCCTTATCAATAAAGATACTACAGATCATAAAGAAAAATTAACTAGTTTGGCTCCATGTAAATAAAGGTCCAATTAACCAGGTCCTGAAATTTCTTGAGATAGTAATTCCCAAATCATCTTTATATGCACACAAAACCCTAATAAATATTACAGTAACATAGAAAATCCTTAAATCAGGTATAAATAGGATTGTAATTTTTTTTCATTTATTCTCAGAGCAAAAAATAAGTCAGAGAAACAAGAACTTCAAGGCAGAACAGAGCTAATAGAGGCAAGCCTCAAACACAGAAACTTGGTCAGTGCATTTTGGGTTCTGCACATACATCTTCTGTGAACTCCATCGGAGATGGCTGGGGACTCCTAGGAACTCCTGGAAGAATGACAGTGCCTGCTGTGCAGGGGAGAGGCAGCTGCTGGAGGCTGTGACTTCCAGCAGTTTCTGATGAGGCTGTTCCTGATCAATGGGTGCTTTGACCTTTGAGCTGATTCTGAGCAGGGAAAGTCAAGCACCCATTCAGCAAGTGCAGGACAAGATGCACATACAAGTCAGCCCTGAATGCAATTCCTAGAGAAGCAGTTTCTGCAGAGAGTGCACAAAAGCTGGCTAAGAAACTGCTGCTGAGGGAAGTATTCATCTTCTCAGCATCAGTGGTGGTGTGCTACGGGGTGCATCCCCAGCACACACCTGAATAACTCCCCCAGCAGGTCCGAGGCTTAGACCAAGTTCCCAGGGAGGATGCATCTCTGCAGACTGAGACTCATGGGTTCCTTGTCTGCAGGAGGTGCTGGGGAGCATCCACATCACCAAGTAGAGAACCTGTGAAAAAGGAGGGCAGGAAGAGTCTGTGCTTACTGGCTTGAGAAATGGAGACTCACAGGATGTTGTAACTTGAGACTTAAAATGGCAAGAGAAAAGATGCATATGAAGATGTTTTGGTCCTGCTCAGACTCAGAAGCAGTAGGTTGATAGGGATGATCCTCTCCTGAGCACTAGTGATACCATACATTGAGTGCTGTGTCCAGTTCTGGTCTAGTAAAACAGAGACATGGATGTACTGTAGTGAGCCCAGCAAAGGGGCACAAATATAATGAAGGGCTTTGAGGATCTGCCATACAATGAGAAGCTGAGGGATCTGGGACTTGTCAACTTGAAGAAGGGAAGGCATGAGAGAGACATCTTATCAGCACGTATAAATATCTTATGGGGGGAAGAAAATAATAAGGAGCCAGTCTCTTCTGTCATCTGCAGTGGCAGGACAAGAGCAAATGGGCACATACCAAACTACAGAAAAACCTGTTTGCGCATAAGAAAAAACTTTTTTAGTGTGCAATTAGCAGAAGAGTTGAGCAACTTTACCTGAGTGGTTGTGGAGTCTCAACCCCTAGATATGTTCAAGATTCAACTGGATGTACATCTGAGCAACCTGCTGCTATGGCTGTCTCCTCTGAGTAGAGAGGGGTGAATTGGACATCTCCAGAGTGCCAGCTTTAACTGGTCCATGATTTTGTGAGCAGTATCTCTCTTTCTGAGCAGTAATTATGCCAGACTTCCAGAAAGTCGTAAATGATCAATGACATGAATATTTGCAGCTATTTAGCTGCACCATCAAGACAAGATTGCTGTAAAACAGCCACTGAGAACCATCGTTGCTGTGTTTCCCTCTGTTAAATGTCAAATGGGGAATATCTGAAAAATAAAGCTCATTATTTCATGAGCCTTATCTCTAAATGCAAAGGGATATTATAATTCTATGCACGTATTGTCTCCATGTGACGCAGACAGCATGTTTCTGAATGAGAAAGGAAGAGGACCAATGAAACATTTTGTCGTCAGACTGGTGGAAAAGCATTGGGGAAAGTGGAGGCATGTATGAAAGTTTACCTGTAGTCAAGGCACTCTTTGGCTACTTATCATTCTTTTGCTTATTCTGGAACAGAAGTGTATACTGTTTTCTCTTTAAAAGTAAGACTGAATAATAAACTAAATAGCTGAATATTTTTGCAAATAGAAAGAAATCTTTTTATCTCTCTTGCAAAAATATAGCTCAAGATTATAATTAGAAAATGACAGGTAATTTTCTTCTAATTTTTAAAGTATACAAAAGGTACATAATACCATAGCCAAATGAACTTTAAAATGTCACTCACAATTTCAGCTAAGGCAACAGAAAAAGAAGCAGACAATATGACACATGTATCAGTTCCAAGGAAATGATGAAAAAAACCCCATGGTATTTGGGGAGAGAAAACTCTTATTGCTATTCCACAGAACTCATCTGTTACAGGTAACTCTTGATAATGCACTGAATATTCCCAGAAATTAATATGACTAACTTTAATTTTTTTAAAAAGAGAATTTTTTAAGTGCTTCTTTTTAAAAGACCTACTTGCAGGGATGATAGTGTAAAGGTCAGTATAGAAAATCACACAAAGAATTATATAACCATAAGATATACACAACAGAATACGCTGTAAAACTCTTCTGTTACAGTTGTATGAACTGCTCTTTTAGGGTCCATTTGATAAATAATTGCAGTCCTCACTAGATGATAACAGTACAACAGAATTGTACAGAATAAATTGTGTCAGTGCAAAAGAGGCAGCAATTGGCAGGCCTTTCTTAATTACAGTATTAGGTTTAGTACTTGTGTTAATATGAAATTCATTAACGTGTCTCCAGATACCACTAGTTAAATCCAGTTTGCCAACAGGCCGAGTCAGTTCTGAAATCAACACTTCAGAAAACCTCGTTTACTCCCTGCTGCCCTCTGAAAAAAAATCCACTGAGGCCAAGTTTCCTGACATATTGTTTGACTGGACTCCCAAAAGAGTTCTGTGATATTCTCAAGGGACATCTCTGAATACACAAAAGGTAGAATGAGGTTTGTGAAAGAACCACTTGACTACAAGTAAATCTCATATTTCTTCAAATAGATTCATATTTTTTTAATAGTTTGTTTATATAGTCTTTCATGTTGCGTTTTCATGATCAATAATTACTTTACCCACTAGAAATCTCTGTGGATGATACAGACAGAAATGCAAATGAGAATAAAAGTTATATATTTTTTTTCCAGAAATGGATGATGTCAATAATTCTGGTGACTTTCTTTGACAGATCAGTTATTTACTTTATAAGGAAAGTCTGGATTTCAGAAATTTATTCCATGGTAATCACTGATCAAAATTCTGAAGATGGGAATCACAGAAACATTAGGTTGGAAAAGACCTTAGAGATCATCAACTCCAACCATACCTGCCTACTAATAGATCATGTCCCCAGGCATCTCATCTACCCGCCTTTTAAACACCTTCAGGGATGGTGCGATAACCACCTCCCTGAGCAGTCTGTTCCAGTGCTTGATCACCTTTTCTATNTTTTGCTATTATCCAATCTAAACTTCCCCTGATGCAGCTTGATACCATTCCCTCTTGTCTTATAACCTGTCACTTGGGAGAAGAGACCAACACCCACCTCTCTACAACCTTTCAGGCACTTGTAGACACTGATAAGGTCTCCCCTCAGCCTCCTCTGCTCTAGGCTAAACAACCCCAGTTCCCTCAGCCACTCCTCGTAAGACTTGTTTTCCAGCCCTTCACCAGTTTCATTGCTCTTCTCTAGATATGCTCCAGGACCTCAATGTCGTTCTTGTAGTGAGGGGTGCAAAAATGAACACAGTATTTGAGGTGTGGCCTCACCAGTGCCAAATACAGGGGGAGAATCAGTTCCCTGGTCCTGCTGTCCATATTCCAGCAGACATCTGGTAAGTTGAAGTCTCCTACAAGGACAAGGGCTAGTGATCATGAGACTTTCCCCTGTTACTTATAGAACATCTCATCAGCCTTCTGCTCCTGGCTGGGTCATCTATAGCAGATTCCCACCACGAAATCTGGCTTATTAGGTGAACCTCTGATTTCTACCCATAGACAATCAACCTTATCATCATGTCAATGAACTCAATGCTGTCAAAACTCTCTCTAGCATAAAGGGCTACCCCACCAACTCTCCTTCTTTCCCTGTCTCTCCTGAAGGTTCTGTAGCCTTCCATAGCAGCACTCCAGTCATGTGAGTCATCCCACCATGTGTCTGTGAGAGACAACTATATCATAGTTCCCCTGCCTTACAGTAACTTCTAGCTCCTCTTCTTCATCACCAATGCTGTGTGCATTGGTGTAGATGCACTTCAGTTGGGCTGTTGATCCTGCTATGCTATGATATGGAACGAGATAAAACATCACACAGCAGAACCTGGGTAATCTTAGGGACTGAGGTAGTAAAAATAGTATTATACGTATATTCTGATGTATTTACAGGAAAACAGGAATTTTGCTAAGAGTAGAGAGTACATGTGTTTCCAGATACATAGAAGACAAAGTTTGTAACTGTTCAGATAAATATCTCACTGTTCCCATCTTTCTCTTCAGTTTCTTTCTTCAGGCATGTTAAGGATGTATTACTTACCTTCAGAACGTTGTAAAATTGTTTCATTTCATATTTTCACAGAATAACAGAATCACTAGGTTGGAAAAGACCCACTGGATCATCGAGTCCAACCATTCCTATCAATCTCTAAACCATGCACCTCAGCACCTCATCCACCTGTCTTTTAAACACCTCCAAGGATGGTGAATCAAACACCTTCCTGGGCAGCCTGTTCCAATGCAAAATGACCCTTTCTATGATTTTTTTTTTTTTTATGTCAAGCCTGAACCTACCCTGGTGGAGCTTGAGGCCATTCCCTTTTGTCCTGTCCCCTGTCACTTGGGAGAAGAGGCCAGCTCCCTCCTCTCAGCCTCCTCTTCTCCAGGCTAAAAAACCCCAGCTCTCTCAGCCGTTCCTCATAAGGCCTGTTCTCCAGACCCTTCACCAACTTCGTTGCTCTTCTCTGGACTCACTCCAGAGCCTCAACATCCTTCTTGTGGTGAGGGGCCCAGAACTGAACACAGGATTCAAGGAGCGGTCTCACCAGTGCTGAGTACAGAGAGATAATAACCTCCCTGGACGTGCTGGTCACACTGTTTCTGATACAAGCCAAGATGCCACTGGCCTTCTTGGCCACCTGAGCACACTGCTCACATTCAGTTGCTGTCACTCAAAACCCCTAGGTCTTTCTTCTCCAGGCAGCTTTCTAGACAGACTTCTCCCAGTCTGTAGCTCTGCATAGGGTTGTCGTGCCCCAAGTGCAGGACCAGGCATTTGGCCTTATTAAAGGCCATTGCTCTCAGCCCAGTGGTCCAGTCTGTTCAGATCCCTAATTTTTTTGGTCTCTAATATAACTACATCGGCATTCTTCAAATTTTTCCCCAATCTTATTTTGTGGACCTTCCTCATTATAATCTCAGAACAGTAAATCTTGCAAGGATTTGATACATATCTTCTCAGATCCCTAAATAGTTGATCATATGAAGCCATGAAAGACAACCTGTTGTTAACTTTCAAATTCATCTATTCCAAATCTAACTTCCAGCTTTCTGTTTACATTTTCATTCTTATTTATTTTTCTCTTGCATATAAAACTATTCTACGTACATTTCTTAAAATACACTACATGCTTTCCTGGAAATGCTTGGCCATTTTGCACTGAATGGACAGATGCCATATTGATGGATTGGGTGAATGTGACTGAACAAGGAATTGTTTAACTTTTTTTCTCATCTCATTTCTACAACCACAACTGTCAAAATTCCTCCCTTTCTTAGCAGAGTGTTGACAAATGACAACTGAAAAATAGCATTACTTGGGTCCCCAAAGTCTCCAGAATTAAATATCACATCTAATTCTTTTTCCCAAGTAACTTCTAAAGCTTGTCTGAGTATCAAATAATAAAAAACCTTATAAGTGCTGTTACTTCTTCCCATGCACATTCTTTTTTTGTTTATTTTTCAGTTCCCCAGCCTCACTAACTTCTGTCACTTATTGATAGAATTACTTGTCTAACTGTCGTACAGACAGGTTATGTTTCGTATTTACATGTTTCTATCCACAAATTTTTCCTACTGACTTCAGTAGGCACTGAGACCAATTTTCTTTTTATTTTTTCCTGAGCTTCTTCCTTATTGGCATTGCCTTCCCTCTTCCTTTTCCTTTGTCAGCTTTATAACCTCCAGCTTTTTTTCCCATTTTAAAGGATTTTTTCATAATGGTGTGATTTAAATCCTGTTTCAAAAGATGCTATTTTCTCTCAGCCCAGTGATGTTAATACCTGTAATACCTTCAATGTTTTTACCTGTAAGAAAATTTCATCAGTTAGATATGTCTTAATTACACTATACAGTCTCTGTGTACATGAGGGAGAACTCCACAGACTTAATTGCTTCCACTAGTTTTAAGGCAGACAAAAATAGTGGTCTAATGTTATTATTAATTAATTTGTGGCTGTTGTACTGGTAATTAGATTAACATCACTCTGCAAAGTAGTACCATCATATGGTTTTTGCACCTACTCTAAGTTTCTGCTGATTCTTCTTTCATTTATTTTACAATAATACCTCTTACCACTTTATTCCCAGTTTTTCTCCCCCAGATCATTTTTTCACCCCCACAAAAAAGACTAGTATTGGAGTCATCTCCCCACCTTTGGAAATCTGCAGCATAGATATCTAAAGCTGAATAATTTTATAGGTTTGCTCTGCTGTCAGCGGAGACACTGCTACAGCACAATTCATTTGCTTTAATTTAGACAAGTAAATGATGAGGTGAACCTTGCCCCACTAAGTAACTTTCTCTCCATTCACTTTAAAAGCAGTGTAATCTACTAGTTCATGCAGAGACATCTGCACTGTACATAATGAATGTGAAATAAATTCAATTCCCTTCCTATACTGTTTTGCTTTATAAATAGCTGAACTCTTCATGTCCCCGTATTACTCCATTTTTATTTTTTCCCCTTCTACTTTACCCAGTTGCTTGAAACACACAAAATAAGATAAACCTAACAGATCATAGTAGTTTTGCTAGTATTTTTACAATGCTGGGAAAAACTGCATCTTTTACCACCTACATCATGATGTGTCAGTATTATTTGCTGGTTTTTCTCATGAGGGAAAAAAAAAAGGCAATATCATTATAAAGAGTTCTTTTCTCTAACCTGTCTACTGTTCAATATCTGTAGTATGTCACTCTGCTGAAGTTATAAGCCCTTCTGTTTTTCTGTGCCTAACCTTATTTCTTTCCATTTCCTGGCAACAAATCGTATGGTTCAGGAACCAGCTTGTGACCCTGTTCTATAGGAGTCATATTCATTTGTTCTCACCCTCAGTGCTTTGTCCACAGTTTTTTATTATTGTCAGGTTTCATTATCTTTCTACTTTTCCCTACACAGAACCCCTCTTGTTATTTATCTGCCTGCATTTCATATGAAGATTTGTGCTTATTCCTGTTAAATACTCCACTAGGAATCATTAGCAAGTCAGGACCATGAAGATGAAAGATTTAAATTTTCAGAAATATTCTTCCATTGATCTAGATGTTATTGATTCTGGCAGAGGGACCTCTGAGGGAGGACAAAGAAGCAATTATAGCAGTAGGATGGGAGAAAAAGTAAGACTATTTATAATCATCTCTACAATATGATAGGAGTAACAGATGCGTATATCAAATCAAGAAAACAAAGTTAAAAGTTTATAACAATATACCTGTACTTTCATATATGAGCCTCAATAAAAGATCCACGTGCAATCTCTGGAGACACTGAACCCCAAGAGAATTATTCTCTCTCTTGACAACCTCCCACTTAACCACAATACATCTAGATTCATAAGGTCTGTGTTATCACATAGTCCAAGGACTTTAAAATCTGAAAATCACACATATGAAACAGGAAGACCTTTTTATAGAAGGACCAGATTTCAACTGCCTATATTGATGACTAAAACCTGAGTTGAATTTAGTTATCTAAGAATTGTCCAGATGGCACTAATTTGCCCCTCCAAGTTTCTGAAGGACCAGCATTTACACGTTCAGTTTCAGAAGCCCCTTTGTCCAACCAGTGAAGCACATGCACATAGCTGCTTCTTCTCTACCCCCTGCTTCTTCCCCCCTTGCAGCTCAGACCCAAGAGGGAAAGGCACCCCACATTTTAGCCCATGTCTCTGTTTTGAGTTGTCCTCTCCAGAGAGAATTCAGGAGAAATGCAGATGCAAACTCACAGGGATCCTGGCTGCGGACGAAAGAAACGCTCAGCTCTGCTGACACGGTGCTACCTCTGCATGAAGGAGCCCTGCCCAAATTTTATACAGGCTGGCCCTAAGGGTTGGTAACACTGGAAGTCAAGAGACTCCATTACTGAGACTGATAACTCAGAGTTTTTCANTGCTATTCCATGATCTACTGGAAAAAAACCAAAACAAAACAAAAACCTCATGCATTAGGAAGAGGCTTTTTAAGTGCTTGGTGCTGGAAAGCCTGGCTTTAATACACTTATTAGGATCACATAATAACATCTTGGCTGCACAGATTCATAGATGTCTGTTCACATGACATGATACACACTTAGATAGTTATTAGGTCCCGGCCATGGAGACCACATGCTATGTGTTAATAGGTGATAGCAAGCTACTTCTGTAAAAAACAAATGACCACCTCTTCTCCATACATGAAAGAAAACAGTCTACTTCTCAAGTGACACTGGTGTTATTCACTGGCAAGGATAGGCAACATCTATTATCAGCTTAGCTTCCTAGGAAATCTTTAATCTGATTATACATTAACTTAGAGCAAACACAAATCTCCTTGTGTGTATTTGTAGGACTCAAATCGAAGGTGAATTTCTTAGCTGCCACTTGCTACTTTCTTTCTCTCCTCCTTTTGACCTTACGCATTTTCAGCAGCTATAACCTCTCATCTCCATAGGAGTAGTAAGGTCCTGCTATTCAAACAAAAATATCTTAGCTCAAATCACTTCTGAACACAGGTTAAGCGTCTTTATTTAAGGGTAATGGTACATGCCTTTATTTAAAATTTACATCTGCTATGTACCATGCAATAATTCTTTAAAATACTGTGGTTGAAACTATCTTAGGTTTGAACATCTACTGGAGCACTACTTTTTAAAAAATTTTATTTTATTATATATATTTCCCAGAGTTTTCTGAGTGACCATACAGGGCTCAGGATAACTCACTGACTACAATAAGAACAAAACTATGTACAGTTTATGCTTAGGTAAGCAAGAAAACCTGCCTAAGCACTTAGTGCATGAACAATGTCCCCTGCTGGTAAGAAACAGTGAAAGTGCAAATCAGAGAAAAAATTATCAGTGTTTGAGGCACAGTTAGTCCATGCATAAGGAGGATCAATACAACAATTTGTAACTATCAAGAGCTGGAGTCTTTAAACGCCAGCTAGCTTAGCAGAAACCTCCCCAAAGTGGCTGTATATCAATACAGGGGTTATTTCCAAGCACCTTTAGTTGTTTTTCTCCAACATGATAAGCAGTGGGCTCTAATATCCCAAGGCTTTCTCTTCTGATCTCTGAGTGGGAACTTGTAAGAACCGCAGTAGAGGCTTGCACTAAATAAGCCTTTCAAGTTTGCAGAGTCTGGTATGTGCTGAGGACTCTGGCTGCCCTGTAGCTGCATACCCCCCACACAGCTGATGCCTTGAGGTTCTACACNAAAAGTTTATAACAATATACCTGTACTTTCATATATGAGCCTCAATAAAAGATCCACGTGCAATCTCTGGAGACACTGAACCCCAAGAGAATTATTCTCTCTCTTGACAACCTCCCACTTAACCACAATACATCTAGATTCATAAGGTCTGTGTTATCACATAGTCCAAGGACTTTAAAATCTGAAAATCACACATATGAAACAGGAAGACCTTTTTATAGAAGGACCAGATTTCAACTGCCTATATTGATGACTAAAACCTGAGTTGAATTTAGTTATCTAAGAATTGTCCAGATGGCACTAATTTGCCCCTCCAAGTTTCTGAAGGACCAGCATTTACACGTTCAGTTTCAGAAGCCCCTTTGTCCAACCAGTGAAGCACATGCACATAGCTGCTTCTTCTCTACCCCCTGCTTCTTCCCCCCTTGCAGCTCAGACCCAAGAGGGAAAGGCACCCCACATTTTAGCCCATGTCTCTGTTTTGAGTTGTCCTCTCCAGAGAGAATTCAGGAGAAATGCAGATGCAAACTCACAGGGATCCTGGCTGCGGACGAAAGAAACGCTCAGCTCTGCTGACACGGTGCTACCTCTGCATGAAGGAGCCCTGCCCAAATTTTATACAGGCTGGCCCTAAGGGTTGGTAACACTGGAAGTCAAGAGACTCCATTACTGAGACTGATAACTCAGAGTTTTTCACTCAAGGGCCAGAACCACAAAAAGAAAAAAAAAAATTTCTTTAATTGTTCATGTTGGGAATGTCAATTAATTATTCAATTTCATTAATGACTGAACTGATAAGAACATCACTCACCAGTACAGCTGCACAGCCTGGAGAGACTCTGATTCTTCATAAAGTCAATTTTGGTTTAATTCAGACCAAAATCAAATAATTAAACAATAAGACAAAAGAAAAAAAATCCTTCAGATCAAAAGCCTGCTTGTTTTTTTTTTAAAGTGGATAAACATATACTCTATAAAATCCATTAATGCTTTGTAATACTAATTCAATCCAGTGTAAGAATTGAATTAATTAATTAATTTTTTTTAGCTTTTAATGACTTCAGGATTAAAATACACTATGCTATTCCATGATCTACTGGAAAAAAACCAAAACAAAACAAAAACCTCATGCATTAGGAAGAGGCTTTTTAAGTGCTTGGTGCTGGAAAGCCTGGCTTTAATACACTTATTAGGATCACATAATAACATCTTGGCTGCACAGATTCATAGATGTCTGTTCACATGACATGATACACACTTAGATAGTTATTAGGTCCCGGCCATGGAGACCACATGCTATGTGTTAATAGGTGATAGCAAGCTACTTCTGTAAAAAACAAATGACCACCTCTTCTCCATACATGAAAGAAAACAGTCTACTTCTCAAGTGACACTGGTGTTATTCACTGGCAAGGATAGGCAACATCTATTATCAGCTTAGCTTCCTAGGAAATCTTTAATCTGATTATACATTAACTTAGAGCAAACACAAATCTCCTTGTGTGTATTTGTAGGACTCAAATCGAAGGTGAATTTCTTAGCTGCCACTTGCTACTTTCTTTCTCTCCTCCTTTTGACCTTACGCATTTTCAGCAGCTATAACCTCTCATCTCCATAGGAGTAGTAAGGTCCTGCTATTCAAACAAAAATATCTTAGCTCAAATCACTTCTGAACACAGGTTAAGCGTCTTTATTTAAGGGTAATGGTACATGCCTTTATTTAAAATTTACATCTGCTATGTACCATGCAATAATTCTTTAAAATACTGTGGTTGAAACTATCTTAGGTTTGAACATCTACTGGAGCACTACTTTTTAAAAAATTTTATTTTATTATATATATTTCCCAGAGTTTTCTGAGTGACCATACAGGGCTCAGGATAACTCACTGACTACAATAAGAACAAAACTATGTACAGTTTATGCTTAGGTAAGCAAGAAAACCTGCCTAAGCACTTAGTGCATGAACAATGTCCCCTGCTGGTAAGAAACAGTGAAAGTGCAAATCAGAGAAAAAATTATCAGTGTTTGAGGCACAGTTAGTCCATGCATAAGGAGGATCAATACAACAATTTGTAACTATCAAGAGCTGGAGTCTTTAAACGCCAGCTAGCTTAGCAGAAACCTCCCCAAAGTGGCTGTATATCAATACAGGGGTTATTTCCAAGCACCTTTAGTTGTTTTTCTCCAACATGATAAGCAGTGGGCTCTAATATCCCAAGGCTTTCTCTTCTGATCTCTGAGTGGGAACTTGTAAGAACCGCAGTAGAGGCTTGCACTAAATAAGCCTTTCAAGTTTGCAGAGTCTGGTATGTGCTGAGGACTCTGGCTGCCCTGTAGCTGCATACCCCCCACACAGCTGATGCCTTGAGGTTCTACACATCATTTTCACTTTTCTTTAAAATGCATAATACTTACCTCAAAAAATGGGACACAGCAACCAGAAATGGCTATATTATGATTTGTGACTTTATGTTACCTAGGGATTTATTTCTAAAAAGTGATTATGAGTGGCAAGGGAACAATGCCAATACACTTTTATCTTTCATCTCAGGATCAAGCTATATTGGAGCAAAGCCAGGATATGACTAGAGATGCTGTGGGACCAAACAAGAATGTCAAACCTTGATCCAGCTGGAGCTCCGAGTGAGCAATCATGTGTCTTCCATGATCATATTTCTTTGCTCAGCCTTACAGTCAGAGGAAAGTAACATTCTCTTCAAGTTTCCATTTCACTATTCTTTAAGATAGAACGTACAGAAATGTGAATTTCTTGTTGTTTGATGAGTATATGTATGGCAAACCTTGAAAGAAAATAGATTCTTAGGAGGCAGCGGGATACAGTGCATGGGTGAATTGCAGCTGCTTCCTTTCCACTAAGTCTGTACAAACTGCCACCTTTGCCTGCCAAAAGTAAATGCAACTCCCTTACCTTTCCACTGAAAAATATGCAACTCCCAAAGAATATTAATACAGCAACCATAAAGGACTGTCTTTTACTGTGCTGTTCTACTCCGGAAAATAAACATACGTGACAGAGAGCATGTCTGTCAACTCAGGATGTTCTGAATTCCTCAGAAAGGTCAAGTAACCACTATGTTACTATGATGTTTTCCAACCTCTTGGGAACTGTCTTCCTGTACAGAGCAAGCACAAATCCTAAACTTGAAGGCACATCTAAGTGACTAGATGATACTCCTAATAAAAATGAGTAATTGTAATTGCAAAATGGTTTTCCTATCTGTTTTCTTGCCAACTGACCTTCATTTTGGTTTAACATTTTTTTAGCAATTCATTAAAATTGGTAGGATGACTAATTTATACAGTTGGTTTGCAGTATGGTGGGTTAACAACAGTATTCCAGATTTTCCAAACCACTAAAATAGTCATTTTTCTATAGACTATATTACAGCTGAAACTTGATATAAACCAAGCCTTAATAAACATAATATTTCTGCATTTTCCTGGCTAGCTGATAGATTTTATTTTTTTCAATTAATTAATGAGCAGGTAACATTTATTATCCATTTTTCAATAAATATTTCAGCCAACTGAATTACATTATTCCATTGAAGAATGTGAAATAAAAAGGGTGAGATAATTTAACCCAATAGTGAAACATTCATATCTCACAGCATTCAGGTTGACGCAGTGGTTTTTAATGCCTCCAGGCACTGCCAATACCTGGACAGTAATAATACTATTTCTATCTATTGTGATATTTACATGTTATTGAACTTTTACAACAATGTCATAGAATAAAGACAAAAGAATTATTGCAATAATCTTTTGAGAAACTTTTTCTTTAAGTATTTAAATACTTGAATAGATCTTTTTCCTTATGTAGTTAAACACTTAAATAGATTCCATTTTCTACTTCTTTATTGCTGGTTAGATTGGTAAATTCTAAAAACAAATGTCTTAGCACTTTTGAATCCATATTCATCTTAAGTTAAAACTCGTATGAAAATTGACAAGGAGATATGGAGCTAGCATAGACCCAGAACTGCATACACAAAAAAGTACTGTTGGAACAGAGACATGGCAAAGCTAATGCTTGAAAAAGTGCAAAATTTGGGGCTTTTATAAGAATGGACTTAACTAGTCACTCCTATTTCTGTGAAAATTCTTTTAATTGGGGTGCTACCTAATCAAGCTGTATTTCACACATTGCAAGGATGTTAAAAGAAACCTGAAAGATATTCATTTCATGACAGCATAGCATCTAACTTTTCATTGCTCACCAAAAGAAAACAGAAGTGATTGATGGAATAATCAATATATTTATATTTTACTATATAAAACCTCTTGCTTTTGCCTAAATCTAGATTTTCTCCTTTATATTAAAACTATGGTAATATATCAATTATTTCTTTTCTAACCAAAGTTGGTTGGATTTGTTTTGGCTTATTTCCTTATTAGAGAACAACAAAAAAAAAGGTTTGTTAGCAAAATCTTATGTTTAAAAATCACACTAGCTTCTTTGACCCTTTGGAGATGATACACATATATTGATTTAATCCCAAAGGATAACTTGTAATTCATCAATAAAACAGAAATTTTTCACCTTAATTAAAACAAAAAATAATCCAGATATTGATAATACATCTTTCTTTGTGTATGGTGCGCAATAAAAAAGATTTATCCTGTACTGCACTAAGATTCCTTGTTTCAGTGCTGACTGAAATAGGGAATATGGTAGAAATATGGAGTCATACATTCACAGCTGCTTCGATTCTGCCTTCAACAATGCAACTACAACTTTGTATAAACTAATAGTCATATAGTGCTACTAAAATAAGATACTGAGAGTCCATTTGGATGGGACTTGTAGGAAGTCTCGCATTCTCAGCTGCAGTGAAACAAATGCAACAAGACTAAAGAACATCCTCACAGTCATGCTCTACACTTGTTTAGGGTTTGCTTCTAAGCCATGGCTTCAGTTGCCTTTAGATTAAAGGTTTATAAGTCAATTATTTTATTTCTTTACAGAACACCTGAATCCCAGATAAATATAAAAAGTCTGGGGGAAGGATGAATTTCCAGTGCTTTTACCATTTTCATCTTTGAGTTAGCATTGCTTTATAAAATATATCTACCTTCCACCTGAAACTGTTCAGAGGCATAAACCTCTTCCCCTTGACTTAGCACAGAACAGTTGTACCACATTCTTTTACCCTCCTGCTGAACTCCTAAAATTGAGATAAATCATCATCAAAGTTAATCATACTGGATAACAAATCTCACCAATTGTAACAGGTGTAAAAGGAGGAAGCTATGACAGGTGTGTAGATTTTGATAGAGTAGTTAATAACAGATCTAAATCTTCATACTCAGAAAGATAGTTGAGTATTCTTAACATACACTAATAGAACAACTACCAGCAAATAAAACTGTATTAAGTAGAGTACCAGTCAAGCTGGTAATTTGTTCATAAAGCTGTAAGCAATAAAGACAGAAGTACCATTTTCAAATCCATCTGCCTGTGTAGGCTTCAGTGACTTAGCTTAAGAGATTTGAGGTTTCCAAGTGTAACTAATTATAAAGAGTATTCTGTGTTTCCTATATTCCAAATTATCATTTTTGTTATTAAATACTGATGTAATTATAAAAGATAATAATCTAAAGAAATTGGCATACATTGAAAAATGCTAATATGGAAGCCTCACTAATGCATCATCACTTTGAAAGTGCACTATGCACAGAATCCACAGATTTGCAACTAAAATCTTCACTACAAATTACCAAATGTTCACTTCTGATGATAGAGATAACAGGAGAATTGAGAGCAAGCGTCTTTATTTAAAACAGAATGCCTTAGAAATTTGTGCATCAAATCCATTTTATTTCAGGCTTACAAGGGAGAGATTTGTCTAAAACTATGGGAAGCAACATTTTGGGTCCAGCCTGTTCAGCATAAAACATAAACCGCTGTGTGGCCAAAATGACTGGATACTTTAATCCTCAGAAAGAACAGCAAATGCTTCCTCTGCTAGAGTAAATTAGAGAAGCTTCTAAGATAAACTATCTTCCACATATTGAATATTACATAAAACTAGAAATGCTTTAACCAGCCTTTGACAAAATCTCTCTGACTCATAGGTGCTTGCAGAAACACATACTGAAGTAGATGAGTTGCTATGGTGCCTAAAAGCTAATATACAAGCTCGCTCTCTGGCAGCCTTTAGAGGTATCAGCCTTTCCCATCAGTTATACAGAGAACTAGAGACTGGACTTCACTAGCTGAAACTGAGGGAAACCCATTTGCCTGTGAGGCATGAACTGAATCCCATCACTTTCCTCTTGGTTGTCTTGTTTAGTTTGCTTGAATTCTCCCTGTTTTTGCTAGATCACATCTGGTAATGAGGTCTAACTTGACTAACTTGTTCTTGAATCCAATACTGCTTTGACTATAGATCTGAACTTAGTTGATTACTGCTGAATACATCTCCTTAGAGCAGAAAAACTGTCTGATGATGCCTGCAGTGCCTGCTAATTATAAATTTATTCTCTTATCTCTATAATTCCTGCCCTAAAGTATAAAGTCTACCTGATGTCACTGTCATTCTCTTTAACATAGAGAAATTGCTACTTTTCTCCTTATACGAGAATTTGAGGTTTCTCAAGATAATTTCGCTGACAGTGACCACCCTGAAGAATTGCTCTGTTTTTGTAGTTTCTCACTTATCAGCCATTAGCAATTAGATCACTTTTTACATGAATGAACTATAAATGTGGCTTATTTATGCTATCAAATACAGTTAATAAAATCCTTGTTTCTTTTTTCCCCTTGATATATTCTCTCTAATGTGTCCATTTCATTTTGTAAGTAAAAGTCACTGTTGGAAAATGAAGAAAGCTTGTATTACCCTATTATGGAGATACTAAAAAGCAATTAATTTCTTTTCATGACTGTCCTGCTCGCTTGCAGAACTGTTGTCTTAACAAATGGGTCATAAATCAACATATAAGAAAATTAATAACTTGTACAAACATTCTTTATTTATGTGATAGATTTAAGAGGAGATTTTAAAGTTAGGAAGTTTGTCAAGGTATTTCTTTCCTTAAAACACAGGGCATGCTTACTTCCTCTTAATAAAGGCAATAAGGATATCTGAAGGGTTTAATAGCACTGCACAGCTGCAGCTGTGCTATTTCTTACACTTTCTTACACTTACTAAAAAGAAAAAAAGTACATGCATTTTATATATATAAGCTCTTTTCACTTCATCATATTAGAAAACTCTGATATATGTGAATATACTCACTCATCAGGAGATGCAAATCAGTTCTCATTGGGTAATGAGAGTAAATCTTTTAAATATTAATTACTTAAATACCTTATGAATTAAAAGTCATTCTTCAAAACAGAGAATTTACCTCAGTCATGTTCTACATCAGTGATTTTGTACATGGTGCATATATATTGCTCAATTAATCAGTACTTAAGATCTGTAGATAAACAAGAGCACGGCTATAAACTGCACTTACTTTTAAGCTCTACCTTCTAATTTCACACCCAGCATTTTTATAATCTTTGATTTTAATCACATGGATTCATGAGAACCTAAGAATCACAGCAGCCCCAAGCTTTTTCCTGCCGCGCATTCCTGCTTTATAACCATACATTACTTAAACCCATTAAGAGTGATTCAGACCACTGTGCAATTTCAGTTTCTCGTACAGCCATCTGAATTAACTCCATTGAAATAATTAGCATGCCAAAGCAGAACTTACTTGAAATCATCTCTGCTCATCTCCAATAACAGAGGTAACAGTTCCTTTCCTAATTTAACATAAAGGTATGAGAAACTAGACATCACAATTCTTTCTTACAAATGGTCTGCCTCACTCCCAGTGCATTCACAAGGCAAATCAGACACCTCTGAAATGATGACAAAAGTACACAAAAAGAATGAACTTGTTTGAATTTCTGGGATTCAGGTCTATGCTAGTTTAAGCTTTCACCATGTTTTCCAACATTCTCCTGTACCACCAAGATTTTAAAAAAACTAACTTGAAATTATGTAATTTGATTAACTTATGACAGAACAGACATCCCATATCTTAATAAAACCACAGCAGACATTCCCCCTCTCAATCCCACTTCTGCAGCTGAAAGCAAAATTTTTATTTGTTTAGTACAGTACAGATTAATAAAACTACACTTGCTACCACAGTGAATCCTAGCAAGGTCAGTAGAGTTCAGTCCTTTCCAACTCATACTTAATCTTGTTTGTCCCTATCTGATCTACTCATCAGCTATTATCTCCTGTTACACTTAGACAGTTTTTAACCCCATCACAATATGGTGCCAGCGGCATTGTACCATGCTGAGTGTTTCTGACAGTAACCTAAATTATGAATTAACAAAAAAACCTCATAACTTGAAAAATCACAGATGTGCCCAACTTCAACTGTTGAAAATGTTTTTTTCTCTATCAGTATTTATAGACTTGAGAGTTGGATTTTTAAAAATCGGAGTTAGAAGCATAGCTCCAGTACATTTTAAATGTGATATTTAATTCTGTTGTTCTTGATGCCTTAAAAAAAATCTCAAAACTTATCAGCCTCAAAGGCGCCACTTTAAAGCTTCTGTTTTATTGGTAAATAATTATTTGAGAACAGAAATTTCGTACTCCATGAAAGAATAGAGAGGTGTTGGCTTTCTTCAAGAAAACATTTAAAACAGTCTGAGCTGAATATTAAACCAGGAGATTTTTGCACAGATTGATGCCTTAGCTACTTCAAAAGATAGTTGGAGAAGACCTATTTTGTAAACACCTGATTCCACAGTTATGATTGTCTGGAAGGTTAAAAATTCTCCATGAGAAACTCTATTCTTCATTTAAAAAAAAAATGTCCTCTCTGAAATTGCTTTCTCAGAAAGAATTACAATGTAGTGTGATCATTAATTTTTAGTTTATGAGTGTCGACAACTTATTTTGAGTTTGCCTGCTAGTTTCTCTTCTTATGTTCTCATTCTCCAGTATAATTCTGCCCTTTCGGGATATTTGCTTTTTAAACAGGAACGATGCTGCATACATGTGTCTGTGTGCATGTAGCTAAAATTAATCTTTTCTCAAAGGCATTTAATTAACATATCTAAAGTATTCTTTGCACCAGATACATGTTAGAGGTTTTATTTCCCTATGAAATTAATTGTTAAACTGCCCACTATGAATGAAAATCAATCAATTTTAGACACCATGCTTTGCTAGTGAGACAATAATAAAACAGGACACTACACTCAGTTGTGACTCAAATCTCATGCACAGATAAATTTCTTTATTCCTATTGTAAATGAAGAAGATCTACCCCCTTCAAAATCATGCTGAACTCTTAGATTTTCTGCATTTAGAATACAACTGGTAGAAGAATATGCAAGCAGAAACAAATGTCGTATCAATTACATCAGTACACTGTGCACTGGTGGTTATGACCACCCTTCAGTCATGAAGGTGTCATGGAATATTACACAGATGAATCCTCCAGGGGAAGAAATCCGCTTCATAATTTGTAAATAAAAATAAACAGAGTAAAAAAAATAAACACATTTCAATGTCATTATGTGTAATCAAAAGCAAAAACGTTATGCCAAAGCCCAAAGAAATATATTTTTTCTTCCCCTTGTAAATACCCTACATAAGGCAGGCAGGTGTCCTTCATAATACAGGCCATACTTTGCAACCTGAAACCCATTAAGTTGAATGTGACAGCATATTAATTGGACTTAAACCCACTCATTAATGCCTTGGTTAAGAGGGATATACTGAATTAAGAGAGGTGAGGAGTTGGTTCAATATGCATATGGTTAGAATGATGTGAGGAAATTGATACTGAATAAAAACTGCCTGTCTCAAAGATGCCAGATACTTCTGGATATCAAAAATTATTATCATCTCAAAGAGCAGAGGCATAATTCTAGAACACAGGAAAATTGTTTAAGCATAACAAAAAACCCCTTTTCTTACTGTGAAGCTGATCAAATATTGAACTTGGAGAGAATTTTGGAAGATTCTCCATCCTTGTATATATTTAAAATCTGACTGGATGTAATCCCAAGAAACATGATTTGGCCGATTCTGATCTAAGCAGGGGGTTGGAGCAGGTGATATCCAGAGGTCCCTGCCAACTTCAGCAATGCTGTGATCCTGTGATTGTTTGAACAGAAAAATGTTATCTTGAATGGCTGTGAAAGCCAGGGATTTCCTTTGATGTATCAGTTAATTTCTAATGTACTACATTATTAATGGCTGAATCTAGGATTCACATCAAATCAAAACACAGCACTACTGCCAACTTCCAGCACAGGAGGTCAAGCAGTCTATGTAAATATTCACCTCTGTAAACCAAGCCAAGCACAGTGGCATTGCTGTCCCGAGGAACAGGAATTTCAGATTAATAAGAAAAGGCAAAGAGTTAAAGACTGTCCTCTGCTTATCCTTCTCAATGCCTGACTAAAAAAAAGAAAAGGAAATAATTGGGCAAATAACACACACACTAAAATCAGTACACCAGTAAACACCAAAATATTGGTACACCAGCACGTAAGGTAGGCTAGCCTAGTGCAGGGAACAGTTAATGTATTCCCTGGGACAGAAAGTTAACCTCACAGAAACGTGTTGGGGTTTGGGTTTTTTCCCCCTTATTCCTTTTTTCTTCTCTTTCAGCAAATCACTAGTTCAAAAACAAATACTTTCTCATTACTGTCCAGAACGCTTTATGCCACTCTTCTGTCTCCCCTTGCTGAAACAGTTAGCCAGAGAAATCATGACAGATATTGATGAAATACAACAAGCTAGGGAAAGAAAGGTTTCACATAAAATGTACAGTGTATTTTTTTATGCTAAACTTTCATGCTCACCAAATGAAAATAGATCACTTTCTTTGTGCTTTAACAACACAGACCCAAAAGAATATCTACTAGAAAATAGATTATTATCACCACAGACTTTATAATATGCTGCCTACCTTTGTCATCATAAACAACATTTTTTTCACTTGCCAGCAAGTAATTTTGCTTCAGGTTTTCTTTAAAATCACTAAAGAGTCATTTAAACTCCTTTTATCTCTATATTCCTGGAGACAGGTATTCCCTTTTCATGAAAATTGTATAGGAAGAAACAAGATTTAGAAGAGGAAAAAACTGTGAACTACAGACAACATCCTATTAACCAAAGGGTCTGGTATATTACCTAAAGCAAAAAAAAGCTTCCACTTGGAAGCTAAATTCAAAATGACCTTGTGTTTCTTTCAAAAAGGCTGGTAGCTGAGGTCATCAGAATAAATTTTGACGGACGGTGCTTTTCTCTGTGTAGTTAGAAGGCATGTCTAGTACATGAATTATCACAAAGGGGTGGGGGGCAGGGAACCAACCCACAGGAAAAAACCACTTTTCCATATCTCGTAAAATAATGCTAAACAGTTTACAATAGTTACGACTTTCATGAAATAATGTACATTTTCAGGAAATTTATTTCACTATCAAGTATCTTCTACTCTTTTCAATGCTACATTCATAAATTAATCCTGTTCTTTATTGGCCTCTACTGTTAGCAACATGACCATCTGTAACTATATTGCCCCAGCAGGCAGATCCCAGCTGCACAGAATATTATGTAGTGTTGTTTAAAATTATAGATCGTAGACGTGCTAAATCACTGACTCAAAAATAATGAAACAGAAAAGATGCTGGAACTGTCGGTGAGTGTTCTAATTGAGATTTAACTATGCAAGTTGAAAGCAAACTCCTCACTGTTCACTTTTGTAAGGAAATTCTTAACAGTAATTTCAGAAGAGGATAATTTTCAAATGGGTATTTTTTTCAATTCATTCTTTTGCAAACACATGAGGAATTTCTGTCAAATCACTTTAATCTGTCAATAGGACTGCATGAGTCCTCAACTTGTTTCTGTAATAGCAGATTTTCACCAGGATATTTTGATCGACAGATTCTTATTCTTAACATCTGCCTCTTTTGGGAGCAGCTTAATGTTAAGACGAAAAAAAGACTTGGGATTTCAAAGCAGGTGGAAAACTTCATGGTTCTGATTAAATGAGAACTGTTTCTAATCCTGTTTTTCACTGTGCCTTAAAGCATTCTACATAAAGAAGAAAACACACCTTGTCACTTCTCAGGCATTTAAAGAAGAAAAAGGGGAGAAAAAACGAGTACATGTAACTTACCATTAAAGTTTACTGCTCGGATATAACTAAGTAGTTCTTTACCATCAATCGTGCTCATCCTTGGGCATAGACCAATATATCCAGGACAGAGATCTTTATGCATGTTGTGTAGTGCATAGGCCATAGAATATACTGCATCAATTACAAACTGAACTTTTCCTTCTTGTTCATAGGCAGAATCTCTTGCAATTCTTTCTAAGCCTAAGGAAGAAAGAGAAAGAGTCAGTTTACTTCTATTTCTCTATGTGTGTGTTTGACTGCATGAGTATTTGCATGCAAAAGTTCACAATAGAACATAAATAATTACAGTCAAATTAATAGGTAAAGTTAGGACTCATCTATCCATCACCTAAATAAACAAGACAAGGAAAAATATGGCCATCTGGTTTTTCCTCTAATCATTGTACACTGTGCCAGGTATATAAACAGTATATTGAGTTCTGGACTGAGAAAGAGGACAGAGCATTTCATTATAAGAAAAACAGATACAGATATATGTATTTCTACAATTTAGTAGAAAAATCTCTCCACCTTATTGACTTTTGTTCAACAGCTGTTTATTGTTATTTATAGCACACTTCTACAGCAGCTTGCCATTCTGTTTTAGATAAATTTAAGTCTACCTTGACTTTTATTTCTGTCTATTGTTTGATAAACGCTATTTAAACATGTCAGGAAAAAAAAGTTGAATTCTGGCCAAATGATGTGGCCATCTGTCTCCATACTGAAAAGTGCTTATTCTCAGACTTTTTTGCTGCATTTACTAGTGAATTGTGTTTCACGTTGAGAACCATGTACTGTCTGCTATTTCCTATAGGGACATTTTTCCTTCAGAGGGAATACAGAACAAATCAATACACTATGAAATTTAGATTCTGTGGGAATTGCCCACATTAATCTTCTGTCTAAAGCTATAGAACCTTTTACATACATAGGTGATAGCACCAAGTGGAAAGTTAGAAAATAAAGCTCAGGAAGAGTATTTTCTAATTAGACAACCAACATGAAATCCAAGTCCTATATAGGAATTCAGTCACTGATTTCAAAGGCTAGAAATCTTCATTTACAAGGGCAAAGATAGCTCTGCAAATCTTGACATGATATCTGCCCTGTTGAAATCTGCAGTCAAGTTCCCATTTAGTGAACCCAAGACTGAATATATGTGTTATCTACCAGATCAACAACTCATACCATTTGAAAATTAGCAATTCATAATTTAAGACTATCTAGAAATTAACCAGAAGTTTATGCATCTTTTTTCTAAAACACAAATTTCTATCAGTTCAAGATATCAATTTTCTTGTATCCAAGTTCTTCAAAGTGCATTGTTTATGCCTGAAAATACACTGTACACAAAATCTTTCTGTAGACAAAGTATGCAAGCCCATATGACATGACAAAAAAAGCTGGGGGGTCTACTCAGAAGAAGTTTTTCTACTATTTTTCCTGTCTCACATTACAATAACATATGAACAAATTTGTAATCTGACAATCAGCAATGTTTTGTGCTTTAAGCATCCCTGAGAGCAACAGATAGCTTAAAAAAAAATCATGATGTGCTTTTATTTCTCCTCAGGGACCAGACTAAAAAAATAATCACCATCCCTTGAAAAGGTATTAAGCTTTTGGAGAGGAAACCACTAATTTGTTTTTCAGATTTGTTACAAGTAACTTTATAGACACTTTTCAAAACATGCTATCCATTAATTTCTAAATATTGTGACTTTACTGCAAATAAACAAACAGAAAAACTTCTCCTTGCACATGATGAAAGTTATACAATTCATTGCAAAACATTTCCCAGACATAAAAGATGAAGGATGGAAGAAATGTGGCTTCATTAGATTGCAAGTTTGTTGTCTTATTTCACTTGACAACTTGTAAGTTGGGTAAGTGATGGGTAGAGCTCAGGATCTCTACTTTAATTGTTCCTGCCTTGTGAAGGACTGCTGGACAACAAGTGAAGGAAAGAGTTTATAGAACTACTGCAGGCACACAACAGTCAATAAACTGTATGTGTTCCCAAGAGCTTCTTCATCCTCTAAGCCAGTTGGTCAGGACAGGAGATGTTTGAAGGAGTATACCCACTTTAGTTGTGAGGCTAAATATAATTCCTCTCACATATCAGATGGATGTGTATGTTGAAGGTTGAGAAGCTGGCAAATGACTAAGTCATAAAGTTGCAAACACGCAAGCAGACTGTACTAACTGGAAGAGATTTTGAGAGGGAAAATCAATCACAATTACACTTCTTTATGTTATACTGTATTTTAAACACCTATAGGATTTGCATAAATGTTTTTGCATAACATTTTACCTTTACACTTCATGGATTTATGACCATAAACTGTCTTCTCATATAAATTACAGATATAAAAAGGAATTTATTAGGACTGAATATGTTTCCTTACATACAAAGCGGTGATGATCACCACAGAATTATCACTTTTAAACCTGTCAAACCCAGAAGGCAACAGACAAGAAAAGTCTCTCTGCTTTGCATGACTAAAAACAACATCAAATTGGATTGTGCGCTCTTTCATTTTGAGGTTTCTCTTCACATTCTTTTCACAGAATTCTCAAACATCTAAAACAATACTTTACAGAGAGGACAAGAACTCATCAACTTAAATTGAATTACACTGCCCTAAACAAATGTTAATACATAGCAGAAAAATGACGCATATTGTCTAAGCCATAAATATAGTCAGCTGCTACAGAGATAGTATTACCATTTGGAAGACATGGTTATAATTTTTCTTCAGCCTTCTATATCAGTAATAACAGTTTCATTTATAGCTTGACTCCGAGCTCTACTAGGCATGTTTCTACACACTGGTGACTTGAAAGAATATAACAATTTGTATCTCATAAAAGAAACATTTTAATGCTTTCCTAACAATCACTTTAACTTCTCATCTTGCAATTTTGCTCTGGAAAAATTGCATAGGTTGTCTTTACTGAAAAAGAATGACATTTTCTCAGCTCTTGAACCCGGTCACTTGATAACTCTATGGTCTGACAAAGTGCCAAAACCAGATGAGAACTTGTCTCTCACAATCCCTCCCTGTTCTAATGTACAAACAATTGAAATCCAAGTTATTATGCCAAGATGCTTTCCAGCAGGTTTTCCAAAACAGCTGTTGAGAAGTAGAAGCTTGTGGGGAATTTCAGCAAGATGTCAAGACTTCTCCCAAGCAATGAAGAAAATACATAGACACAGGTACTTATTTTGTCATCTTGGGCTAGAGAAAGAGCTAGAAGAGGAAGTGCAGGAGAACTGTCAGCTACTTCTAGCTCTTTCTTTTGGGAACCCTACAGTGAACACAAGAGTGATCCTATAAGAGACTATGCATGTTAAAGTGTTGCTACAGTTATTATTGCACTTCCTGAGCAAGAGTAAGATTGACTGTCACAGGACATACTGCCTCCACACCTTCTAGTAATTTCTTCCTTTCCTCCTGTAGTTCCTATGCTGCAGGAATAATTGTGTATCCTGCTATGTCAGGGAAAGATAAGGAGCATAACAGTAGGAAGTATTGCTCTCTACAACTACCTGAAATGAGGTTGTGGAGAGGTGTGAGTTGGCCTCTTCTCCCAAGTGACAGGGGACAGGACAAGGGGGAATGGCCTCAAGCTCCACCAGGGGAGGTTCAGGCTAGACATCAGGAAAAAAGTGTTCACAGAAAGGGTCATTGGGCACTGGAACAGGCTGCCAAGGGAGGTGGTTGAGTCACCTTCCCTGAAGGTGTTTAAGGGATGGGTGGACAAGGTGTTGAGAGGCATGGTTTAGAGATTCATAGGAATGGTTGGACTCAATGATCCAGTGGTTCTTTTCCAACCTAGTGATTCTGTGTGTGACTCTGTGTGAAGGTGAGGTGTAGATTAGGTGGATAAGAGGATGTGGCTGGAACTACTAGTCTAGGGGAAAAAGCAAAGAAGGTGACATTATCAGTTGTCCAGGTAAAAATTGGAAATCAAGAGATTTCAGGGAACATAAAAGAAATTAAGCCTTCACAACAACAAATAAATATGTTTCTTATTAATAAATATACAACAATCAAATAAAGATTAACATACTATAGTGAAGATAATGAATTCATATATGGGGGATAATACTGCTTGTGGGATACGAACAACTATTTTAAACAATCAAACCTTAAGTTGTTGATCTCACCAACACTGTATTAACCTGGTGATAAATATTGCATAATACATGTAAGTTTTAGAAACCATATTCTTAATGAGCATCTTGAAGTATATGTGTTATATAAAGTATAAATATGAAAACTTCAAAGAATAGTTTCTGGTTATTATTCTCTTAAGAATATATAAAAAATGTAAACAATGCAAATGGATATACAAGTTTTGTAACGTGATTCAGAGAAAAGCATTTATTTATATATTTAAGCACCCTATTTCTGGAAATTGCCAGTTCACCAAACAGTTATGAGCAATATCATTCCTGCTGTCCCACAAACCTTTCTGTTTCCATTTAACATTATTGAAGGAACAGCCTACATTATCTCTCACCTTTATTTCTACAACTTCAATAGTCTATCCCATATATGTCACTAAAATCTTTATTTTTGGTGCTTGAAGTCCAAAGGCTGAAGTAAAAGACTTTGTACACAACAGTTGGTTAGAGCTTCAGACTGGAACAATGTTGTCAGGGTGCAGGGTTTGAGAAAGGTTTTGGGCCCTGGACAGCTTTGGGAACAGGAGTTGTAGTTCAGAGTAACAGAGGTATTGAGCACAGGAATGTAGCGTGCACAGTAGTAAGATCCTAATTTTGACAGAATAATTAGCTTAAACTCAAGTTCCAATCTTAGAAAAGTAGTGCAGTCAGACATAAGAAAGTATGACCAGACAACTAGAGCTACATGTAGGTTGCTTCAAGGTTTTGTCTTGATTTCCTAATCACAAGCCAATGGCTTTTTTTTTTCCTTTTACCATTCTTACCATGTTTAGGACTGGTTGAAACAGAACTGGCCAGATTACTTCTCTTCTTCAGTTCAAATCCTGGCTCAGTGCAAGCCTTCTTGCATGATTTTGGGGTACTACATGTTAAAGCCTTATCTAAATCTAAGTTAACAACTCAGAAAACTCTCAACTTTTCTCTCTGAAAACTCTTAGGTAGAAATTATATAAATGTTCTCTTCTAAAACTCCCATCTCTAGTTGTTGCAATGTGTCATAGTCTTAGTTGAAATTAAAATTAGTTTTTCAGCATCATCTGATAGGGTTACATATTTTATTTCACTAACCCAAATATCTTAGTACAATACTTGTTATTCTTCTGAGTTACGATTGATACATCTATGTTTTTGGTTTGCATGGCAGTGTTTTGGTAGCTGTCAGGCTACAGGGGTGGCTTCTGTCAGAAGCTGCTGGAAGCCTCCTTCGCGTCTGATAGGCCCAATGCCAGCCAGTTCCAAGATGGAAACACCACTGGCCAAAGCTGAGCCAATCAGAAATGGTGGTGGCACCTCTGTGATAACATATTTAAGAAGGGAGGGGGTGGGGAGAGGAGTAGTGTGTGGGGGGGGAAAAAGTGGGAATATGTGAGAGAAAACTCTGCAGACACCAAGGACAGTGAAGAAGCAAGGGGAAGGAGGTGTTGCAGACACAGAAGTGCTAGAAGAGGAGTAGCCCATGGGAAAGACCATGGCTTTTCACCTGCAGCCCATGAAGGTCCACAACAGAGCAGATATCCACCTGCAGACAATGAAGTGCACCATGCCAGAGCAACTGGATACCTGAAGGAGTCTGTGGCCCCATGGAAAGCCCATACTGGAGCAGGCTCTTGTCAGGACCTTGGACCCATGTTGAGAGAAGTCCACGCTGGAGCAAGTTTGTTGACAGGAATTACAATCCCATGGGGGAAACACGCTGGTGCAGTTCTTGAAGAACTGTAGCCTGTGGAAAGGACTTAGATTGGTGGAGTTCATGAAGAACTGCCTCCTGTGGGAGGAACCCCATGCTGGAGCAGTAGAAGCTTATGAGGAGCCCTCCCACAGAGGAGGAAGGAGCAGCAGAACAGACATGATGAACTGACAACAAATCCCATTCCCCAACTCCCTGTTCCGTCTGGGGGAGGAGGTAGAGAACTCATGAGTAAAGTTAAGCCCAGGAAGAAGGGAGAGGTAGGAGAAAGTGTTTTAAGATTTTTGTTTTATTTCTCATTGCCTTATTCTGTTTTGACTGGTAACAAATAAAACTAATTTATCTGAACTGGGTCAGTTTTGCCCATGATGGTAATTGGTGAGTGAACTCTCCCTCTACTTATCTCTACTCATGAGCCTTTTTATTATATTTCCTCTCCCCTGTCCAGCTGAGGGTGGGGAGTGACAGAGCAGCTTTGGTGGGCACCTGCCATCTAGCCACACACAACCTATCAAAGGACTAACACTCTATATCAGCTTGAAAAACCCAACTGCCAACTATAGATACTCACTTGTGTTATTTAAAGCCAGTTATTTCTGTTTTCTATTGCTTGATTTATGCATTTCACCATTGGTAATTTTGTTCAAAACCAGTATTTAGAGGGGAAAAAAACAGCTAAAAAACACAAAACCCAAACAAACCCAAGACTTGCATGTCTTATCCTTCAGTTGGGGAACAGCAGTGTGAACTGTTCACTTAGCAGTGACAGAAGTCTTAGAGTAGGAGAGCCAGGAAACTCCTAACCATGGATTTGTCACCAGCAAAGACACTCTTCCAACTACTTGTATTCCTCCCTCCTCTCCACATTCCCATCTACTCTTTTGTCTCTCTGCCCATTCTCACATGTCCTGAGTGACAAATTGGCTCTTTTATTGATTCTGCTCTAAATAAAGGGAGAAAACTTTCTAGAGAGAGAGTGAGAGGCCAATGCGGAGAAGGGGAGGAAAATGAAAATAAAAATTATTTGTTAAAATTATAACAAGCAAAAAGTTGTTAAAATTATAACAAGCAAAATGTTTACTTATGAACAACTTTTATTCTATTTTCTTCCTTTTACCTGCTTTTGTTATATATGCTTGTGCATAATTACTGCTTAAAGCCAATTGGTGCATCTGTGCAGCTCTTGGGTTTTTTTTCTTCCAAACTTCTGTTCTGACAAGTCTGAATCTTTGATACCTAGTAAGACTTCTTCAGTTCACAGTTAAAATTCACATTTTTTGCTCACAGATAAATTATTTATCCCCACTGCTTGGCTCATGGGATGGTTTTATTTAAGCTGCACTTTGAAGCCAATGAAATCAAAGTTAAATATTATTGTGTTGAGGTTGATCTTTCTGTATCAGTCACAGTCACAACTAAATAACAATAATGTGTAAGCAGGCTGCCACATGCTTTTCAGCTCAAGCATGATAGTCCCCTATTTGTCAGAATTGGTTAGAACTTCATGATCTTCCAGCAACAGTTTTTTTCCTCAGAAAGCTGGTGTCTGTAACTGTAAGTCATTTTCAGCAGGCTCAGCAGGAAGAACCAGGAGCATATGTTGCTCCCATTGAAGTCTTCCCAATTATTCAGCTATTTTCTTCACATGCTAGAGTTTGCTATCTCTGAACAAATAATGTGGTAGAGATCATAATTTTCTGTTACTCAAACTTAAGGGAATGATATTTTTTTATAGTGGGAAAGATGAGTTTTCTAATAGCTGCATGACGGACGTGATGTTTGTTTTGTGCATGAGTTAGTTTCCAGAAAGCATCACAATACCCGCGGCTCCTCTGCGGTAGTATGGTTGTCACTTTAGGAAGCAATTCAGAGAAGAAGTTAAGGACTACATCAATTTTATCAGTATATATATGACTTTATAGTAATAAAACAAAATTCAGTTTCAAATGTAAAACCAGTTTTACCATTAAATATAATTTCCTAAATTCCTCAAAAATAGGGAATTTCAGCCTCAGAAGTTATTAGTTTTATTTGTGTATGAGGAAGGGGTTTTTATTGATCAAAATGGTGTTTTAATTCTGTTATAAAAAGAGGAGTATTTGTCATAATTAAACTATGTCACAAAGTTTTATTTGAACTTTCTGAAAAAATAACCCAAAACATGAAGATAAAGGAGAAAACTTGCTTACTGTGTGTTAACACAGAGATCTAAAGACTATTTGATCAAAGACATTTTAAATGTTGTTCAAACTTTAACTCCCAAAGTTAGGTCAACCTTTTTGACTCTACCTTGAATTTCTGTACCCATAAATATGAATGCTTTTATTACAAAAAAGAGATAAAATAATGCAATCGTGAAAGCATTTGTCAACCTCTATCTGACTTCAGCTTCTACGAAGTCTATGAAAATTTGCCACAGCTGTGTATCTTGTTCATTTCAGTTTTTCACGGAAAGGGTCATTGGGCATTGGAATAGGTTGCCCAGGGAGGTGGTTAATCCACCTTCCCTGGAGGTGGTTAAGGCACGGGTAGAAGAGGTCCTGAGGGACATGGTTTAGTGTTTGATAGGAATGGTTGGACTCGATGATCCGGTGGGTCTCTTCCAACCTGGTGATTCTATGATTCTATGATTTCATAACTGGGATCCAAAGACACACTAAGCAATTCAGTTCTGCACCCCAGTATTCTGGCACACTTCTTGAGGTACATATGACAGGCAAGAACACAAAATTTTGGAGAAATTCCACATTACTTTATCTCTCAGAATATTATCAGCATACAGGTGAGTGCTAGTACAAATAATTAACCACACATTTTACTGAATTTCTCAAAATTATATCAAATGAAAAAAACTGTCATCTTTTCACATGTAGAGGTGAGTGTATTATATAGAGTGAATCTATATTTTCCAATATTTTCTATATTTTCAGATTACCCATGGGAATTTCTAACTATGGGAAAAAATTGCTAGTGTATTAGTCTGGGCACATAGGTGGAAGTAAATGATATCACTCTAAAACCCCACAGGCCGCAAGCACTTCTAATGCAAACTTCAGTGTATAACTACAAAGCCCACAGCAATGGCTGTCAGCAAGAGAAAAGATTCAGTACAAGCAACTGAATTTATTCATTTTCTGCTAGCATTTAACCTCAGAGGACCTTCAGCTCATAGCAACAGTACATATAGAAATCCTTTCCTCTGCTTACTGACCGTGAGAGCTTTTAAGTTTAAGCTTCAGATCAGAAATTCTAGGGACTTTTGTCCTCAGGAGTATTATTTTTAGTTGCAAGCTTGATTGAGATCCCACTTAAGAAAGGTCTTTCTTGCAACTGGAAAGCATTTGTTTGAAGCACAGAGAGATCCAAGCGCATCATCTTCCTAAGTATCTGTGGCCACTATTTGGCATGTCTATTTGAAGACTAAAGAGTTAGGTTGCAACAACATTTCACCAGTTCAGCTGGCACTTCAGTTTCATCTGAACTAATCACAGTAACAACTACTGACCAGAGGTTTAAGGATCTTCTTTTAGTTTCATGAGGAGCTCAACAAAAGCAGACTAAATTAGGCTATGAAGACTGCCCAGTCAGCTACTTACCAAAGAAAAGACAAGTATCAATTTGAGATGTTATTGTGCCCCTCTCATCACCTAAAGATACTTGTTACTAATACTTCTGTCTGAATTTAACATCTCTTCAGCTAAGCCAATGGAAAGAGCTTTACATAGGAGCCTCTTCTCTGATACCAGAGACCTGGGCTGTATTATCTGCTCTTGCATCAAAACAGGACCATTTGTGATGGATGTCTGCTCTGGCTTGTCTTCAAATCTGCAAGCTAAGGGACAGTAACATCCCATCAGGTCCATCTCTGCAATGAATATTTGATAGCTTGTTTATGCAAAGAATTTAAAACTAGACTTGGAATGCACTGTGAATTTCCTCTCAAGAGTAAGGGGTTTGACATCATGATTTCACATCAAGTATTGAATAACTGCATTTGCTCCTAAACCGAAATTTTCATCAGCTTGTGGTATTACATTTCCTTGCAGACAATTGCTTAGGCAGGATGCATCTCATGTAGCTTTAGTGATCTAACATTAATTGTCTAACCTAGAGATTTTTTTTTTTCCCCCCAAGGACAACACTCAATCACCCTCTCTGAAAATAAGCACTTAAGAAAATGGGTTTTAAAGTGCCCTCCTGAACTTACTTTCTTGTGTGACTAGCTTAGAGTCCTACTGAACTACTACTATGCAAGATAAACCTCAACTGACCTCCTAAACTTACTTTTTTGTATAAAAAACTAAAAAAAAAAGGTAAAAACAAAAAAAAAAAAAAAAAAAAAAAAAAAAAAAAAAAAAAAAAAAAAAAAAAAAAAAAGAAAGAAGATGATTCTTACTAATCTTGAATTTAAACACAGTTCAATGAACAAAATATCCCTTTTGTCCAGTCTTGGATAAACTCACTAGTGTCCAGCATTTCCATTGAAGAATGGTTTCTNAGCTTTAGTGATCTAACATTAATTATCTAACCTTGAGAAAGATTTTAATTTCTTCCCCCCAAGGACAACACTCAATCACCCTCTCTGAAAATAAGCACTTAAAAAAATGGGTTTTAAAGTGCCCTCCTGAACTTANTCCCTTTTGTACAGTCTTGGATAAACTCACTGGTGTCCAGCATTTCCATTGAAGAATGGTTTCTCCTCCACTGTTTAGCTTCTCTGTCCCCACATACTCCGCTCACTCCTAAGTGCTTCTCCCTTAACTCAAGACCTGAGATCCCTTCAGCCACCAGGCCACTCATCCCAGCCCTCCTGCTCTTCCTTGGTGGCTTGCGTTATTTTATTTTGACTACTCTGTAATCCCATTTTGCTGCAGGTCTGTGTGACAACTTTGCAGTCTTCAAATGAAGCTTACTGCTAGCATAAAACAGTATTGCAAATACTACCTACTGTTTTGTCAGCTGCTCTGCAGACAGAGAATCATATTCAACAGAACAAAAATTCAATTGTTATGTTTTCCTACAGTTGTTGCAAAACCTGGCTATAGCTATGAGAATATCTGTTATATTTTGATTAATTCACAGGGCTGTGTGGTATTGCTAAGGAGAAAATTATGCAAAAATATTTCAAGACCAATGCAATGAAACCAGTGCAAAAAGAAATTTAATTTCATCATAAATCTTAGAATAATTTCACTATGAGTTAATACTGAATCTGTATTCCAAGTATCAAACTTCCAAGAGGTAACTTTTGGAGCTGGACAAGATAGAAGTATTCATGACAGGGTTCATATGTGGAAACAGCGTGGTTATTTTTCAGGAAGAAACAGTGAGAGGATTTTTTTCAACTGCATATAAAAGAAAGGGAAAGAAAGAATGCTTTTCATGGTAAAGGGACAACTACCAATTTAAGCACATAAGGGATTCAATACTAATTTCTTAGATTATTAAAGGTGAAAAAAATGTTGTTTTAACTTTTCCATTTGCCATCTCCACCAGCTTTTCCTGCTGTGTCCCATTTTCATGGTTTGAAAAGATTGCAAGATGTAGGCCGTGACAAGGAAAATAAATAGCTGATTTCATTTAGTGTAACCAGTATGGAAAAATGCTACAATGTCATAGAAAAATACTCTTTTGTTTCCATTTTTCACTTTTCTGTAAGTCAAAAAGCAATTTTTGATGGCCATAATGGAAACCGGGTTCAAGAAGTATAGGTTGTAATTCAATCATATATTACCACAAAAGTAAACCCATTTGATTTTCTGGAGATGGTGAAATTTGACTTTCTTATATAAGCTGTGTAGACAACAGCTGAAACACAATTTTTTCAACAGGTGAAAATCTGTAACTGCCCCACTGCTCTAATTAAAGGTGTCGCTTCAGGACCTACTATAAGTGAGAGCACAATTAATTAGAACTAAGCAGCTAGTTAATGGACTGCTTGATGCCATGAACAAGACATGGACAATTGCCTTCTGGAAGGGCTTTCAATCTGAAACAGGAAACCACTTTACAAACACTACTCTTCCCACAACCTAGAAGACGGCTATTTCTTTAATCACAAACTAATTAGAACTGATTGGCTTCATTGTTAAATTAGAGACATTAAGGGGGTTCGCTCCTTTAACAGGTTTGCTGCACATGCTCCACTGGTAGCACTCTAACAGCTGCACATATCCCATTCTCACTGGGGCAAAATAGTGACTATCACAATCACAATCTTGAAGAGAAGATCCCTCACTGGCAGTATTGTCCATTTCAGACTCAGAGAATGACTTTGCTCTACGTGCTCCCTCTCAGTGAATCAGGAAAACTACCTACAAAGAGCAGAGGGAAGAGAAGGAACAGACTTGTCTGTAGATGGTATTTTTAGGGTGGGGGATACAAGATACACTGTCAAAGTTTTTGCAGCAAATTTGAGAATTTTCTTAGCTAAGACATGCTAAATTAGACAGTGACGGACAAGATACTTGTGACTAAGAAAGAAACAGACAGAAAAGTATAAAGATCCCTACAGTAAAAATTAGGGATCCAATATTAAAAATTAGTCCAAACACCCTTATCTGCATAAATACCTTTGCATCTTAAAACTTTACTGAAGTGTGGGAAGATCTGTTATTTCACAGATAAAAACCAGAGCCATCTTGAGGATTCTGTGGCCTTGCCCCTCTGCCAAGGGCAATCTAGAATTCACAACAAACAAGTTTAACTCCTCATAGAGAATGAATCTGACAAATATGACTACACCTAATTTACACTGAGTTTAGCATAAAATATAGACACCTTGTTTGTCTTTTCCTTAAAAGTCTTAGTGATTAAGCACTTTCCCAGGAATCAAATCTCTCTTTAGGTGCTAGAATACTAGTAATAATAACATAGTAAATATGTAAGATATTGTTACAGCACAGGCATTCTCTTGATAGGTTGTAGTCACAATGTCATATTTTACACAACTATATCAGTAAAGCCCCTAGTATGAATTGTTATGAGCGCAGTGAAACTTCAGGATTACAATTCACACTGCACAATCAGAACAGTATTCTGAGCTTGTTTGTTTTCATCAGTTATTTCTACTGGCAATATATACCTGCCAAAAAGCAAAACTTTAGTGGTTTGTGCATATCAATGTAACATTGAGATAGTAAGCACTTGTTTGTTTGATCTTCCACACTCTGAAATCAAATGAAAATAGAGATGATTTTAGATTTTCTCATTCTTGCACTGAAAGATAAGACACACCTGTGATAACCATTGCATTATCATAGATTTATTATAGTAACTTAAGGCTGGTCAAAGATTATTTTTCACCCCATCTTGAACAAAATTGAAATGCTCACATTTGCTCTCTAGCACACATTATACTATTATAGATACACTTTTGGAGTATCAAAACTCCTCCACAGAATGACACAATCTTGTGCAGTTCATGTTCCAATTTACCAAGTGCGGTCAGATCTCACTTTACCAGAGCTGTTTCATTTTTTCTTATTCTTATAACTTGTATCATAACCTCTAGCATGCAGACTGATGAGAAAAGCCTCAAAATCATTCAAGTGTTTCACCCGTAGATTAGATGTGTAAATGTGTTTTGAGCCCTTCTATGTAAGAAATACATCAATAAACTGCAGCCAGTTCAGCACAGAGCCACCAAAGCATTCATGGGGCTGAAGCACATGCCCTTTGAGGAAAGGCTGAGAGAGATGGTTTGACATCTGGTTGGGAAAGTCTCATGGGAGACAGTACTTAAGGACAAGGGAGCCCATGTGGGCTGGGAGCTCTTCAAACAGGAGATCCTAGCAGCTCAGGAGAAAGCCATCCCCATGTTCCAGAAAAAAAGCTGGCAGGGGAAAAAACCAGCTTCCTTGAACAGTGAGATCTTGAGTGACATTAAGAAGAGGAGGAATGTTTATGGGCTCTGGAAGAGGGAACAGGCCTCTTGAGTGGACTACAGGAGGGAAGTGAGGTTGTGTAG